>JAUELO010273316.1:0-15402 GCA_032357855.1 Amphibolips quercusostensackenii | reverse complement strand
TTGAGTGGAGCCAAATTTAAAAAAAGGAATGTAAGGAAAAGGAATTTAAGGGAAGCAAAAAATGAGCTGAAAGTTAAGTTTACAATTAGCATTGGATGGAGAAAAATTTAGAAGAAATAGTTGTATCCTTTATATAAAAACACGTAATCTCTATTGGTAGAGAGCATAATAGCGCCATTTTTTTACTCATAGGGTAACTTCTTGATTTAAAATTAAAATCTACAGAATAAAAAAAATAGATTCCTAATTTAATCGATAACCGATAATAATTTCGATTTATGTATTTTTACTATTATTTCCAATAACAGTTCTAACCATCCAGATCTATTTAATACATGAGATACACAATAACTAAGTAAAGTGAATAATATTCTTTACTAAATTATCCCTCTGCTTATACGTAAAATATATTTTATTAATTTTTAATTTAATTTTTAGAAAAATATAAAATAAAAATATAAAAAAGTTCTAATGAAAATAATAGTTTGATGCTTTTTATGTTGTAAACTGTTTAATTAATTACTAGTTGATTAATTTTGTTCACAATGTTAAATTACATAAGGATTGTATTTGAATTGTCTTTTAATTGAGTAACATAAATGTATTATTTACTTTAAGGTTATGCAATTGAATATTGAATATTATTTTTTTTAATAAAAGTTTATTTTATTTTTTAAAATACCTCTATTATGATTAAATAACTTTTTAAAATGTTTGTGATGTTGTGAAATGAGTATCTGAATTCAATTTTCAAAAATAAATATACACATATTTTTATTTTAATTAGTTTAAAAGGGTATTTTTATAAATAAAAAAGTTTAGAAATGGAAGTTAAAATTATGAAAAAATATAAAGTGAAAATTATTTAAATGTTCTGATAAAAACGATAATTTAATGCTTTTTATTTTGTAGACTGATTAATTAATTATAAGCTGATTAATTTTTTTCTCAATATTAAATTAAATGAAGCTTAAAAATGATTTTTTTTAAATTAAGTAACATGAATTGATTATTTAATTAAATATAATTTGTATAATAAAAGTTTATTTTTATTAAAAATATTCCCATTCTAATTATATAATTTTTCAAATGTTGCTAATGTTGTGAAATGAGTATCTGAATTTAATTTTTTAAATTATAATATATGTAGATATGTTTTAATTCTTTCTGAAATTAGTATAAAAGGTTCCTAATAAATGAAAATTCCAAAAATAAAAGTGAAAACTTAAAAAAAATGTTAAGTAAAAATGATTTGAATGTTTGGATGGAAATTATAGTTTAATTTTTTGTGTATTGAAAGCAGACTAATTAATTATTAGCTGATTAATTTTTTTAATCAATATTAAGTTGCATAAAGATTGAATTTTAATTATTCTTCATCGAGTAACATAAATGGATTATTTAGGATTATGATATTAATATTATTATTAATATTTAATATAACATTTATTGCTATTATTTTTATGATAAAAGTGTATTTTATTCTTTAAAATACCTCTATTACAATTAAATACTTTTTTAAATTGTTGTGATTTTGTAAATTGAGTATCTGAATTCAATTTTCAAAATTATATGTACACATATTTTTATTTCAATCGTTTAAAAAGTTATTAATAATTAACATTTTTAGAAAAATATAAGGTAACAATTATTTGAATGTCTTAGGGAAAATAATTGTTAATTCATTTTTATGTTGTTAACTGATTAACTAATTATTGACTGCTTAATTTTCTTCTGCAATATTAAATTATACATGGATTGAATTTAAATTGTTGTCGATTGAGTAACATAAATTGATTATTTAATTTCAGGTTATATCATTAAATATTGGCTATTATTTCTATAATAAAAGTTTATTTTTTATTTAAAAAACATCTATTACTATTATATAATTTTTTTAAGTGTTAGTAATATTGCGAAATGAGTATCTGAATTAAATTTTCAAAATCATATGTAAATCTGTTTTTATTTTTTCGAAAATTAGTGTAAAAAGTTATTAATCATCCAAATTTTCAGAAATGAAATTTTAAGTTTAAAAAAAATATAAGGTAAAAATTATTAAAATGTTTTAAAGGAAGTAATTATTTAAGGCTTTTTATGTTGTGAACTGATTAATTGATTATTGATGGATCAATCTTTTTACAATATTAAATTACATAAAGGTTGAATTTTAATTTTTTTCTATTAAGCAAAATAAATGGATTATTTATTTTAAGGTTATGTAATTGAATATTGGTTGTAATTCGTATGATAAAAGTTTATTTATATTTTATATATCTCTATTACAATTATATAATTTTAAAAAATATTTGTGCTGTTTTGAAATGCGTAACTGAATTTCATATTCGAGATTAGGTGTAAATATTTTGATTGTTTAGGAAATCAGTTTAAAAAGATATTAATAAATCAAATTTTCAGAAATGAATGTTTAAGAAAATATGGATATGAAGCAAAAATTATTTGAATGTTTTAATGAAAATAATTGTTTAATGCTTTTTATGTTGTAAACTGATTAATGAATTAATAACTGATTCTATTAAGACATAAATTTTCTGTAGTTAAATTAAATGGTTATTAATAAATTAAAATTTCATAAATTGAAGATAAATTAAAAAAAAATATATATATATATGAAGTAAAAATTGTATGAATGTTTATGTTCTTTCAGAATCTAATTTCAGCATGAAAGTGCAAGAAAGTGGTCAAAAACGTTTAACAAATAAATTGTTATGCCGAAATTGGGTAAATAATAAGCATTAAAACAAAAGTTGGCACGCACATACACGTGCGTATAATAGTCTAGTTATTAAAGTTCCAAAAGATATTGGTATACATTTAAAATGTTGCCCAATATGTTAAATAATCAAAATTTTTTTATTCAATAATATGAAAATTTATCTTTTTAATTAAAAATTCAACTTCTTGGTTAAAAATTGAACTACTTTATTAAAAATTAACTTTTATAATTCAAAATTAAAATATTTTATGATTGAGATATAAGTTATTACACTTTGCGTTGAAAATTCATCTTTTTTAGTTAAAAATTTGACTGATTATGTGACAGTTGAACTACTTTGTTAAAAGTTAATTTTTAAAAATATTCATAATTTTAATTCGAAAATCATCTCTTTGGTTAAAAATTTAACTATGACGTTGAAAATTCGTCTTTTTTGGGCAGAAAATAAATCTTTTTGGTAGAAAATTCATTTTTTGGTTGAAAATTCAACTATTTGGTTAAAAAAGAACTTTTTCTCGAAAATCCATATTTTCGGTTAAAAAAAATTACTTTGTCAAAAATTCATCTATTTTGGTAAAAAATTTATATTTTTTGGGTAAAAATACAACTGGTTGAAAATTAATCTTTTTGGATAATTCAATTATTTAGTTGAAAATTCGTCTTTTTCGGATAAGTTCAACTGTTTTTCATTTTGAATAAAATTTTTTTTGGTTTTATAATCAATTAGACTTTACATTTGTCCTTAAAAATTAATATTTTTATTTTTGGTTGAAAATTTAATTGTTTGATAGCAAATTAATTTTCAGGATATTTTTAGAAATTCCAAGGATTTTTCAAAAGTTTTTAAAAGTTTCAAACGATCTTAAAAGATTTCAAAGGATTTAAAAGATTTAAGGGTATTTTTAAACATTTCCAGGATTTTTCAAGAGCTTCAGAAAGTTTCAAAGTATTTCAAAAGATTGAAAAAATTAAAAGGGATTTTGAAGGATTTGAAAATTTTTGATTATTTGAAAATATTCCAAGAATTCTCAAATTCATTTTAATAATTTAATGGGATTTTAAAGTACTTAAAATACTTTAGTGATTTTTGAAAGATTCTAAGAAATTTTTAATGGATATTTATAATTTTAATGGATTTAAAAGGATTTGAAAGATTTTGGTGTATTTTTAAAAATTACCAAGTAATTTTCAAGAGCTTCAAAAACTTTCAAAGAGTTTCGACAAACTTTAAATTTTAAATATATTGAAGATATTTTAAAAGATTAAAAAATTTTTTAAGGATCTTAAAGGATTTAAACAATTTTAGAGTATTGAAAATAATTCAAGGAAGTTTCAAATTTATTTTAATAATTTAATGGGATTTTAAAGGATTTGAAATACTTTAAGTCTATTTGAAAGATTATGAGAAATTTTTAGTAGATTTCAATAATTTTAAGGGATTCAAAAGGATTTAAAAGATTCTGGGGTATTTAAAAAAATTACCAAGGAATTTTTAAGAGCTTCAAAAATTTTGAAAATGTTTCGACATATTTCTAATGATTTTAAATATTTTTGGGCCATTTAAAATCTTCTAAAAAGTTTGTAATATTATTCAATAAATTGAAGGGATTCCGAAGAATTTTGAGCATTTTAGAGTACTTTTAAAAATTCTAAGGACTTCAAAACAGCTTTCAAACGTCATAATAAATTTCGAACGATTTCAAAACATTTGAAATATTTTTGGACATCTAAAAAAAATTTCAAATATTTTTTACAGATTTTATTAATTTGAAGGTTGAAAAGGATTTTAAAGATTTTAGGGTATTTCAAAAATTTACATTCTTAAAAAGAATTTACTAGATATTTAAAACATAAAATAAAAAAATAAACTATAATAATAAATTTTCCAGGATTTCAGGAAATATCAGATTTAAAGTAATTTCACGGGGATTTATAATATTTTAATGTATTTCGAATAATTTATTCACAGGAATGAAGGGATTTCGTAGTATTTCAAAAATTTGAAGAGATTTCCAAATATTTTTTGCAATTTTAAAGATTTTAAAAGTGTTGGGACATTTTAAAAGATTTGAAGAAATTTTGAATTAATTTAAACAATTTGAAAGGATTTCAAATAATTTTAAAGACTTTAAGGTATTTTTTTTTTAAATTTCAAGGAATTTCTAAGAGTTGTAAAAAGTGTGAAGGAATTTCAGAAGATTTTGAAAGGCAGAAATATCCTAAGGTATTTTAAGACTTTCCAAGGAATTAAAAAAAAAATTAATAATTGGAATGTATTTCAAAGAATTAAAAAAATTTTAGGGTATTTTGAATAGTTTTAAGGCATTTTCACACAAATTTAATATTTTCAAGAAATTTTCAAGGATTTGAATAATTTAAACAAATTAAAAGAGCTCAAAATGTATTTTAATACATTTTTAATGACTTCAGGAAACATCAGATTTCATGTAAATTCACGGGATTTTATAATATTTTAATCGATTTTAAGGAATTTTATTATAAAAATTAAGGGATGTTGTAGGATTTCAAGTATTTTCAAATATTTCTAGGTATTATCAAAGATTATAAAGTATCTAAAAAATTAAAAAAATCGCCAAGGAATTTTTAATTGATTTCAAAGAATTTAAAAGATTCTTAGGTATTTTGTATATTCAAAGGATTTTAATGGATTGAAAATCTTTTGCGGTAGTTTTAAAAATTCCAAGAAATTTTCAGAAGCTTTAAAAATATTTGAGGGATTTTAAAGGAATTGAAATATATTGAAATATTACAAGGAATTTTTAATTTATTTCTATAATTTAATGTGATTTCAAAGGATTTAAAATATTTTAAGGAATTTCAGTTTGATTCCAATAATTTCAAGGTATTTCACAGGATGTAAAATATGTTAGCGTATTTTAAAATATTCCCAGGAATTTTTTATTCATTTCTGTAATTTAATGTGATTTGAAATGATTTGAAATATTTTAGGGTATTTTGAAATATTCCCAGGAATTTCAAGTTTATTTCTATATTTTAACGTGATTTCAAAGTTTTAAAAATATACTAGGGTATTTTTCAAAATTCCAAAGAATTTTCAAAAGCTTTTGAAAAGTTTAAGGAATTTAAAAGGATTTGAAATATTTTGGGGCATTTTAAAAGATTTCAAGGCAATAATTAAGAGATTTTTTTAAATTTAAGAGTGTTTTAAAAGATTTCGAAGGATTTGAAATATTCAAAGTATTTACAAAAATTTCAAAGAATTTCAAAGGATTTCACATATTTCTAGGTATTTTGATATATTTCAAGGAGTTTTTAATTTATTTCAGTAATTAAATGCGATTTTAAAGAATTTGAAATATTTGAGGGGTTTTTTTAAAAGAATTTTAAATAAATTTTTAAATCTTTTTAATTTTTCTAGGAATTTTAAGGCATTTAAAATATTTTGTGGCATTTTTTAAAATCCTAATGAATATTCAAAAGCTTTTAGAAATTTCAAGGGATTTTCAAGGATTTTAAATATTTTACGGTATTTTAAAATTTTTAAGGAATTTTAAAGGATTTGAGGTGTTTTAGGTATTTTTAAATATTCCAAAAAAATTTTAATCTCTTTCTGTAATTTAATGGGATTTTAAAAGATTTAAAATACTTTAGGAGATTTTCAAATATTTTAAAAAGTTTTAGTTTAATTTTAATAATTTCAAGGTATTTCAAAGGATTTGTAGTATTTTAGTGTATTTTAAAAGATTCCAGGGGATGTTGAAGATTTTATGGTAATTTTAAAAATTCTTAGAAATTTTCAGGATTTTTTAAAACTTTAATGGTATTTTAAAGGATTTCAATGAATGAAAAATATTTTAGGGTATTAAAAAAAATTCCCAAAGAATTTTCGAAAGCTCTTAAAAATTTTAAAAAATTTTAAAAGATTTAAAATATTCTATGGTATTTTTTGAGAAGTTTGAGAAATAAAGTTTTAGGGTATTTCAAACGATTTTAAAGGATTAGGAAAATTTTAGGGTATTAAAAAAAACTCCAATGAATTTAATTAAGATTTTATAAATTATTAGGAATTTTAAAGGATTTGGCATATTTCAGGGCATTTAGATGTATTCCAATAAGTTTTCAATTCATTTCAATAATTCACTGTGACTTCAAAGGATTTGTAATATTGTAGGGTATTTTTAAAAATACCAATGAATTTTCAGAAGGTTTTAAAATCTCTTAGTAATTTTAAAGGATTCGAAATATTTCAGGGTATTTTTAAAGAAGCTTCACAAATAAAGTTTTAGGAGTTTTAAAAAGATTTTAGAGGATTTAAAATATTTAAGGGTATTTTAAATAATTCCAATTAATTTTTAAAAGCTTCTATAAATTTCTAGGAATTTCAAAGGATTTAAAATATTTCAGGGAATTTTGAGATATTTCAAGACGTTTTAAATTTATTTCAGCAATTAAATGTGATTTTAAAGTATTTGAAATATTTCAGGGTATTTTGAAAAATTCCAATGAATTTTCAAAACCTTTTAGAAATGTCTAGGAATTCTAAAGTATTTAATTTATTTGAGGGAATTTTAAAAAATTTAATGAATTTTTAAAATCTTTTAAAAATTCCAAGGGATTTTTAAGGATTTAAAATATTTTAGAAGATTTAAAAATATTACAAGAAATTTTCAATTTATTTCTTTAATTTAATGTGCTTTCAAAGGATTTGAAATATTTTAAGAAATGTTATATTGTTTTTAGTAATTTCAAGGGATTTCGAAGGATTTGAAATATTTTAGGGTATTTTTAATAATTCCGATTAATTTCAAAAACTTGAATAAATTTCTAGAAATTCTAAAGGATTTTTTTAGGGTATTTTTAAAAATTCAAAGGAATTTTTAAAAGCTTTTAAAAATGTCTAGGAATTTCAAAGGATTCAAAATATTTTATGGTATTTAAAAAAATCGCAATGAATAAGCTTTCAAAAATTCCAAGAGATTTCAAAGGATTTTCAATATTTTAGGGTATTTAAAAATATTACAAAGAATTTTCAATTTATTTCTGTAATTTAATGTGCTTTCAAAGGATTTGAAATATTTAAGGGAATTTAAAAATATTGTAAGGAATTTTATTTTGTTTTCAGTAATTTCAAGGCGTTTCGAAGGATTTAAAGTGTTTTAGGGTATTTAAAAAGATTCCAAGGGATATTAAAGATTTTAGGGTATTTGAAAAATTCCTTGAAATCTTCAAGATCATTTAAAAGTTTCAGGGTATTTCAAAGGATTTTAATGGATTTAAAATATTTTATGGTATTTTTAAAAATTTCAAGAAATTTTCGAAAACTTTCAAGAATATCTAGAAATTTTAAAGTGTTTGACATATTTTAGGGAATTTGATATATTCAAAGACGTTTTAAATTTATTTCAACAATTTAATGTGATTTTAAAGTATTTAATATATTCTAGGGTATTTTAAAAAATTCTAATGAATTTTCAAAACCTTTTAAAAATGTCTAGGAATTTTAAAGGATTTAAAATATTTGAGGGTATTTTAAAAAACTTAATGAATTTTAAAAATCTTTTAAAAATTCCAAGGGATTTTTAAGGATTTGAAATATTTGAGGGTATTTTGGAAAATTTCAAATAAATTTTCAAATATTTTTAAAATGTCTAGGAATTTTAAAGAATTTAAAATATTTTATCCCATTCTTTAAAACTTCAATAAATTTTCAAAAGCTTTTAGAAGTTTTAATGGAATTTCAAGGATTTTAAATATTTTACGGTATTTTAGAATTTTTAAGGATTTGAAGTGTTTCAGGTATTTTTAAATATTCCAAGAAATTTTTAATTTATTTTTGTAATTTAATGTGATTTCATAAGATTTGAAATATTTTAGGAGATTTCAAAATATTTCAAGAAGTTTTAGTTTGATTTCAATAATTGCAAGGTATTTCGAAGGATTTGAAATATTTTAGTGCATTTTTAAAGATTCCAGGGGATGTTGAAGATTTTACAGTAATTAAAAAAATTCTTAGAAATTTTCAAGATCTTTTGAAAGTTTTAAGGTATTTCAAAGGATTTCAATGGATTGAAAATATTTTAGGGTATTCAAAAAAATTCCCAATAAATTTTCGAAAGCTTTTAAAAATTTTAAGAAATTTTAAAAGATTTAAAATATTTTAGGGTATTTTTAGAGAAGTTTGAGAAATAAAGTTGTAGGGTATTTAAAACGATTTCAAAGGATTAGGAAAATTTTAGGGTATTTTAAAAAACTCGAATAAATTTTCAAAAGATTTTGAAAATAATTAGGAATTTTTAAGGATTTGGCATATTTCAGGGTATTTAGATGTATTCCAATGAGTTTTCAATTTATTTATGTGCTTCAAAGCATTTGAAATATTTAAGGGAATTTAAAAATATTGTAAGGAATTTTATTTTGTTTTCAGTAATTTCAAGGCGTTTCGAAGGATTTAAAGTGTTTTAGGGTATTTAAAAAGATTCCAAGGGATATTAAAGATTTTAGGGTATTTGAAAAATTCCTTGAAATCTTCAAGATCATTTAAAAGTTTCAGGGTATTTCAAAGGATTTTAATGGATTTAAAATATTTTATGGTATTTTTAAAAATTTCAAGAAATTTTCGAAAACTTTCAAGAATATCTAGAAATTTTAAAGTGTTTGACATATTTTAGGGAATTTGATATATTCAAAGACGTTTTAAATTTATTTCAACAATTTAATGTGATTTTAAAGTATTTAATATATTTTAGGGTATTTAAAAAAATTCTAATGAATTTTCAAAACCTTTTAAAAATGTCTAGGAACTTTAAAGGATTTAAAATATTTTATGGTATTTGAAAAAAATCCCAATGAATTTTCAAAAGCTTTAAAAATTCCTAGGGATTTTAAAGGATTTAAAATATTTCAGGGTATTTTAAAATATTACAAGGAATTTTCAATTTATTTCTGTAATTTAATGTGCTTTCAAAGGATTTGAAATATTTTAGGAAATTTAAAAATATTTTAAGGATTGTTATTCTATTTTCAGTAATTTCAAGGCATTTCGAAGGATTTAAAGTATTTTAGGGTATTTAAAAAGATTCCAAGGGACATTAAAGAGTTAAGGGTATTTAAAAAAATTCCTTGAAATCTTCAAGGTCTTTTAAAAGTTTCAGGGTATTTCAAAGATTTCAATAGATTTGAAATATTTTAGGGTATTTTTAAAAATTGTAAGAAATGTTTGAAAAGTTTCAAGAATATCTAGAAATTTTAAAGGATTTGACATATTTCAGGGTATTTTGTTATATTCCAAGAAGTTTTCAATTAATTTCAGTAATTTAATGTGATTTCAAAGGGTTTCAAATATTTTCGAGTATTTTCAAAAATTCCAATGAATTTTCAAAAGCTTTAAAAAAATTAAAAAATTTTAAAGGATTTGAAATATTTTAGGGTATTTTGAAAGAAGTTTCAGAAAGAAAGCTTTAGGGTATTTCAAAAGATTTCAATGTATTTGACATATTTTAGGATATTTTTTAAATTGTAAAGGGATTTTAAAGGATTTGAAATATTTTAGGGTATTTTGAAATATTGTAATAAATTTTCAACTATTTTATGCAATTTAATGTGATTTTAAAGCATTTGAAATATTTTAGGGAATTTAAAAATATTTTAAAGAATTTTACTTTGTTTTCAATAATATCAAGAATTTTGAAGGATTTAAAATTTTTTTAGGGTATTTTAAAATATTCCATGGAATTTTTATGATTATAGGGTATTTTCAAAAACTTCTTGAAATTTTCAAGATCTTTTAAATGTTTGAGCTTTTTAAAATATCTAGGGATTTTAAAGAATTTGATATATTTCAGAGTATTTTGATGTATTCCAATGAGTTTTCAATTTATTTCAGTTATTTAATGTGATTGTAAAGGTTTTAAAATATTTTAGGGTATTTTTAAAAATTCCAATGAATTTCCAAAAGTTTTGAAAAATTTCTAGGAATTTTAAAGGTTAAAAAATATTTCAGCTCATTTCAAAAAAAGTTTCAGAAAGGATATTTCAGGGTATTTTGAAAGATTTCAATTAATTTAAAATATTTCAGGGTATTTTTAAAGTGTCAAGGAATTTTCAAAGTCTCTTAAGAATTTTAAGGGATTCTAAAGGATATGAAATATTGTAGGGTATTCTGAAATTATTGAAGGAATTTTCACTTTAATTTTTTAATTTAATGTGATTTCAAAGGATTTACAGTTCTGAGGAAATTTTAAAATATTTTAAGAAATTTTATTATGATTAAAAAAATGTTAAAGGATTTCAAAGAATTTAAAATATTTTCAGGTATTTTAAAAGATTCTAAGGCATTATCAGAAATTTAAAAAGTTGTAGGGCATTTCAAAGGATTTCAATGGATTTTAAATATTTTAGGGTATTTAAAAAATTTCCAAACAATTTTTAAAGCTTTTAAAAACTTCAAGGGATTAAAAAAGATCTGACATATTTTTAAAAATTTTAAAAGATTTTAAGAATTTTTTGATTGATTTCAATAATTTCAAGGAATATTGAAATATTAAAAATATTTTAGGGAATTTTAAAAGATTCCAATGCATCATCAAGAGATTGAAATTTTTGTAAAGGACTTACAAGAATTTTAATTATTTTATGGGACTTGAAAAAATTTTCATGCGGTTGTAAATAAGTTCTTCGAATTTTGGAAGATATAGAACAATTTTACTGAAGTACAAGATTTAAAAATATTTTTAAAGGCTCCCAGGGATTTTGTAAGATTTTCGAAGATTTCAATGATTTTGAATGACTTTAAAAGCAATCCGGTTATTTTGATAAAATTTCAACAATTTCAGGAAATATTACATTTCCTAGACTTTCACGTGATTTTATAATATTTTAATTGATTTTATAAAATTTATTTACAAGAAGTTAGGGATTTCATAGGGTTTCAAGGATTTCAAGAGATTTTCAAATATTGTTTGCAATTTATTTGAATTCATTTTTAATTTATCCTTAATCGTTATTAATTTATCCTGAAATATTTTTTAATATTTTAAACTCTTTGGAACTTGATTTATTTAAATCACTTGAATTCTGCTGAATTAACTTAATTCTACTCAATTGAAGGGATTAAATTATTTTTTATTTTTCGTTTATTTCAATTTAAAGTCTTTGAAACTCAGCTTGAATTCTTAGGCATTTACTAAAATTATTTTTTTAATTTCCTTGAATTTTTCTAAACTTATTAAAAACTTATTGCATCCGAAATTTTTTTTTATAATTTTGAATTGTTTTTCCAATTCGCTTGATTTTATAAAGTTTACCTTGAATTTTTATGAATTTTTTTAAATTCTTCTTATTGCTTTTAAATTCTTCTAAATTCACTTCAATTTGACTAAAATCAATGGGTTTTTAGTATTTTTTTCAACTTTTTCTAACTAATTTAAATTATTTAAAATTTAACTCAAAGTGTCTTTGAGTCTTGTGAATTGATTTTTTTTAATTTAAAAGAACATTAGTGTCTTTTACGGCTTAAATTCCCTGACAGTGATAAATTAAAAATCTATAAATTGAAATGAAAAATTTTTTTGTTCTATTTATAAAATGTTCTATACTAAAAATGTTACAAGATTAGAATTTTGGTCTCTATAAATATTAATGGTCAGGGGAAATAAAAAAATGAGTCAAGGAAATTCAGGGAAACGTCAGGAAATTTTAAAAATGAAGTTTTTCGGCCATCCTGCCGAATAAATAAACAATTTTTTTGGAAGTAATAAAAAAATCAGATGTTAAAATAATAAAATCTGTGCGTTTCTCATCAGGGAGATGTTGCAGTCTCTCTGTCCAAATCTGCAATAATAATTATCTAGGAAAAGTTTTATGATCTGGTTTTATGATATGGTTTTCTGCTTTCTGAACTATGTATGGTCATTGAGCATGGCAGAGTAGCAAGTGTTACAAATAATTATGAATCTTCCAAGTAGGAAATGAATATTTAAACTCTCTTGCTTATAGACCAATCAGAATTGCATAATTAGAATGTTAATCGATAATAATTAATTTTTATTAGGCTTTTTGTAACTGAGGTATGAATTCTGCCATTCATGAAATAATCAGAAGGTGGTTTTATTTTCAAATTCAATAAACTATTTAATTAATTAGAATACAGATCCATTGATTAATTAATTAATTTGTTGATTTATTAATCATATATTAGATGTATCTCCTGATGAATATCAATCAGTATTTATATTAAAAATTAATCATATTTGAATATTAATGTCGGAGTTTATTAAAATACGTGGATAATACATTATTTAAAAAAGCCATTTTTCTATTTTCTTTTTTTCTTGATGCTTATTTCACCGAAATTAAGTTGCCCAGATAAAAAATTTCTCTAATTTCTATTTTTCCGAATCAGCGTTTGATCTATCTTATTTTCTGAAACACTATTCGCCCTATTTTTTCGAATTTTAATTAAAAATTTTATAATATGGGTCAAAATTAAACAATTTGGTTAAAAAGTGGAAAATTTATATTTTGGTAATGAAAACTCAACTAAAATCTTTCTTGGTTGAAAATTGAATTGTTGAGATGAAAGTTCATTTCTTTGGTTAAATATTAGCTTTTTATTAAAAATTAATTTTTTAAACTTGAAATTTAAATATTCCAGTAGCAGATTCATAATTTCGTTGAAGATTTCTCTCTTTGGTTGTAAGTTAAATTATTTTCTTGAAAATTGATCCTTTATTGAAAATTCAACTATTTAGGTAAAAGTTGAACTGTTTTCTTGAGAATTAATTTTTTTGGTAGAAAATTAATTTTTTTAACTTAATATTCACCTACTACTGAAATAGCCACGGCCTAAAATTGAAGTGTTTTTCATTTCAAAAATTTATAATTAAAAATTGTGCAATTTTTAAGTTTCACAATTAAAAATTCTGCATTTTTTATGCTTTATATTCAAAATTTTTTTAGTTTGTAGGATTTCGAAATTAAAAATTGACTTTTGATTTTCAAGATTTAAAAAATTTTTACATTTTTATTAAAAAATGTTGTACTTCTTGCTTTATGCTGCCACTCTTTAAATTTAGAAGATTTAGAATTAAAAACATGACTTGATTTCCAAAATTATCTAAATTTAAGAATTTTTATTTATACATCTTGAAAATTCAAGAATTTTCAGTTGTAAATCTTAAAAATTGAAATATTAAAAAAACATTTCAAATTAAATACGCTTTTTGAAAATATAAATCTTGAAAATTAAATTGCTTGTAATTAAACATTTTTTAAATTAAAAAGTTTTTAAATGTAACTCTTTAAGATTTTTGAACTTAGAATTTCAAATCTTTAAAATTGAAGAGAATTCAATTTAAAAAATTTACAATTCAAAACTATTAAAGTTTCAAGTTTTACAATTTTAAATTCTGTAATTTTGATAATTCAGATTCGAAATTTCTTCTATTTGGAATATTTTCAAATAAAAAGTTGACTTCAATCCTTAAAACCAATCAAATAAAAAATGTTGTAGTCATGAATCCTTACAATGAAAGAGTTTTTCATTGTAACACTTTTTATTGTAGAACTTTGAATTTTAGATAATTAAAAATAAAGAGTTTTTAATTAGGATACTTCCAATTAAAAATCATTCAAGTATTTAACTTCACAATTTAACATGCTATAATTTTTATGATTATTATTCCAAATTTCTTTAATTTCAAAGATATGAAAAGCTGAACGTGACATTTTTTAAATTGAATATTTTCATTTAAATCTCTTTATAATGGTAGAACTTTGAATTGAAAATCTTCAGAATTAAAGTTTATTTAATTTTCAACATTTATAATTAAAAATCATGCAATTTTCAATTCTTAAAATTGAAAATTCTTTATTTTTGATGCTTTATATTTAAAATGTTTTTAATTTGAAAGATTTTGGATTAAAAACTTAACTTTTGATTTTCAAAATCATCAAAATAAAAAAATTTTCATTCATAAATCTTGAAAATTCCAAAATTTTTCACTTGTAACTCTTCACAATTTTAGAACTTTAAGTTGTAAAACTTTAAAATTGATTAGTTTTCAATTTATGAAATTTACAATTAAAAATTATGCAAATTTTAAGTTTTACAATTAAAAATTTCGTAATTTTGATGCTTTATATACAAAATTTCTTTAATTTGTAAAATTCGAAATAAAAACATGACTTTTTATCTCCAAAATCATCCAAATTTAAGAATTTTTTCCATACATTATTAAAATTTAAAATTTGGAAGATTTCGAATTGTGAACCCGACTTTGATTCTCAAAATCATAAAAATTTTAAATTGTAACTGAAGCACCTTTTAAATTAAAGAATTTTCCATTGTAACTCTTTACAATTGTAGAATTTTGTATTGCAAATCTTTAAAAATGAAATATTTTTGATGTTGAAAATTTATAAATAAAAATTATTTAAATTTTAAGTTTTAAAATTAAAAACTCTGTAATTGTTATGCTTTTTATTCGAAATATCTTTAATTTTGAAGATTTCGAATTGAAAAGTTTATTTTTGATATTCAGAATCATCAAAATTGAAGAATTTACAAATTGTAGAAATAATAAAAGATTTTCAATTATAAGTCTTCAAAAGTGTAGATATTAGGATTTTAAAAGTTTCAAACTGAGGTATTTATCGGTTTGAAAATTTATAATGAAAAATTATGA
>JAUELO010272940.1:0-26147 GCA_032357855.1 Amphibolips quercusostensackenii | reverse complement strand
ATATTATTATATATTATATATATATATATAATAAAAATTAAAAATAAAAAAATAATTTAAAACATATAAAAAAAACGCTTTCAAAGAATTTTAAAACGTCTTAGGAAAAAAATTGCTTTAAATTTTGATGAAAATTTTTAATAATTTTTTATTTAAAAACATTAATTCTAAGACAAAATTTAAAAAATATTTTTTTAAATCTTTTAAAAATTTTCGATGTTTTAGAATAAATTATTTTTAATCAAGTATGCATAATAGATATTTAGAAGTTTCCAAAAGATTGAAAAATAATTCAAAGCTTGCGGAGAGAATTACAAGCTGTTTAGGAATTTCAAAAAGTCTTGAGAAAAAAAAATGTCTTAAAATTTATAGAAAAATTGCAAATAATTTTTTAATTAGAAAAAAATTCTAAGGCAAAATTAAGAAAGATTTTCAAACATCTTGTGAATTTTTCCGATTTTTCAAGATTGCAAAATTTTTTTGAATCAAGTATGTATGCGAGATATTAATATGTTTGAAAATAATTCCCACATAACTTGAAAACTTGTGAAGATTTCAAAAAAATTTTATTTCAAACGTAGATTTTTAATGAGTTTTAAGAAAAAGAAGCTTCTTATGAATTTCGTTACGAATGTGAAAAAAATGTTCTTACGAGTTCTGAAAAAATTGCAAAGGATTTTTTATTTATAAAAAGCAATTCCAAGAGAGAATTGAAAAACATTTTAATACATCTTGCAAAATTTTTTGATATTGCAATTTTCAAATATGAAAAAATTAATACAAGTTGTAAAGATTTTCAAAAGTTATAAAAGATCAAAAATTAACTTTTAATTTAATAAGATTTGAAAAAATATATTTTAATGTTGATTTTCAAGGACTTAAAAAAAAAGCCTTGTAAAAAGTTAAAAAGGTTTCAAGAAAATAATAAAATTCTCTAAAGATTTTTAGGAAGATTTAAAATAATTTTTTATTTCAAACAATTAATTTTTTAAAAATATTTATAGACAATTTTAAATATTATAAAAGATGTCCATATGTGTCTGAAAAGAATTCAGAAGATTTATGGTAATTTTTTGGATTATGCACAATGTTTGAAATATTTATGAAAAATTCGACTAAGTTTAAGTGGTATTTAAAAGTTTCGAAATCCTAAAAAATAATTCAAAACTTAAACATAATGAAATTTCCATGACAATCCTAAGAAAATTCGGAATGATTTCTTATTTTGAAAATAGAATTCTAATACAAAATTAAAAAATTATAAACATCTTGCAAAACTTTTAAGCTTTCTAAGATTACCAAATCGTAAAAAAATAGAGTAAGTGCATATAAAAGATATTAAGAAGTTTTGAAAAAAAATTATAAGAAAATTGGGTAACTTATAAAAGTTTTAAAAAAATTTATTTAAAATTTCAATTCTTAATGATTTAAAAAAAAATCTTTTCACGAATTTCAAAAGGTTTCAAGAAACTAAAAAAATATTCTTTACATTTCTGGTATGAATTGCAAATGAATTTTTATGAAAAAAAATATATAAGAAAAAATTAAAAAAGGTTCCAATACATTTCGCGAAATTTTTTTATTTTGCAAAATTAAAATTTTTTTTTTAATTTATATAAGTCTTACAGATTTCTAGATTAAAAAAAAAATAATAAATAGAATTAAAAGATTTGAAAATAATTCCTAACTTTGACAAAATAAAAAAAATGTTTCTTGTAGATTTTCAAAGACATAAAAAAAAGCTTTCTAAGAAGTTAAAAAGGTTTCAAGAAACTTTTAAAAGTTTCTAAAGATTTATAGAAAAATGTTCAATGATTTTTCATTTTAAAAATCAATTAAAAAAAAAATTTAGGATATTCAAAAGTATTTTTTAAAAAATTCGAAAGATTTAAGGACATTTTCAAAGTTTCAAAAAGATAAAAAATAATTTTAAACTTGTAAAGGAAATAAAATTTTTTGTTCAATTTTGAAAGGTCTTAAGAAAAACAAATTTCTTAAAATTTCTAAAAAAATTTCAAATAATCTTTTATTTTGAAAAAGAAATTCTAAGACAAAACTAAAAAAAGATTTCAATTTATTTTGCGGACCTTTTCAATTTTTCAAAATTGCAGAATCTTAAGAAAATCGAGTAAGTATAGGGGATATTTATTAGTTTTGGAGATATACAAAAATAAATTATGAGCGTGTAAAAATTCCCAAAAAATTTATTTGAAATTTAGATTCTTAATGTATCTAAGAAAATAATTCTTTTAAGCATTTCAAAAGGTTTCAAGAAACTGAAAAAATGTTCTTGAGATTTTTGGGAAAATTAAGAAAGATTTTTGTATTTTCAAAAAATTCGGCATGTGAAGATCTAGAAAAAAGTTATTGTAGAAGTTTAAAGATATAAAAAAAGGTTTCTACAAGCTAGAAAGGTTAAAAAAAATGATAAAATTTTCTTAATTTTTTTAGGAAAATTGGAAATGATTTTTTATTTTGAAAAAATTTAAAAAAAAATATTTAAAGATATTTTAAAAAATTATAAGAGATGTCCATAATTGGCAGAAAAAAACTCAAAAGATTTATGGCAATTTTTTCATTATACAGAATTCTTAAAAATGTTACAAAAAAAATTTGACAAGGGTTAAGATGTAAGCCAAAGTTTTTTAAACATTACAAAATAATTTATAACTTGTGAGGGTTCAAAAAATTTTTCTGAATGTAGAATATTCAGGATTTCGAAAAAAGCCATAATCAGTTTTTTTTAATTTAAAAAGATTCCAAAGCATCCTGTAAAATCTTGCAGTTTTGCAAGATTGCAAACTTTTAAAAAATCGCGTGAATTGAAAAGATATTCAAAAGTTTCAAAAAGATTCGAGATTAATTTAAATCTTGTATAGATAAAAAAATTGGTGTTGAATTCAGATTTTTAAATGATAAGCAAACATTTTTTACGCATTGGCAAAAGTTTTCAGAAAGTAAAAAAATTTGTTTCAAATTCCTATAAAAATTGAAATTTTTTTTTCATTTTGAAATATTAATTTGAAGAAAATATTTAAAAATAATTTAAAACATTTTAAGCCATTTTCAAAATTAGAAAAATCATAATTCCAAAATTCAAAAAAATATGCAGAAAATTTTTCAAAAAACATTTTTTTGATTGACAGGGTTTTAGAAAATAGTTTTTATCCTTTCGAAACTTCAAAATTTATAAAAATATTTTTCAAACTAAGTGTGATTTTTTATAAATCTTTTTTACAAAATGTTTAAAAATATTTTTTGAACTTCTAATTTTTCCCGGAATTTTAATGAAAACTTTTTTATTTTCTTCATATCTGTCAAAAATTTTCAAAAACTTTGATTGTTTATTTAAAATCCTAAAAAATCTAAATTTTGCTTTAAATATTTGAAATATTTTCGAATTTGAAATTATTTTCAATCTCTGCAAAGCTTTTAGACCTTCCAAATATTTTGTGAAATGATTTAAATTGGTCCTAAAATTGTTTTGAAAATTTTCACTATGAAAAAATTGTTTCAAAATATACAAGGTTAAAAAAAAAATTTTTTAATATTTGAAAATCTTTAAAAATCTGTTTAAATATCCTTTTAAAGTTAATGTTTTAAAATAAAGCCAATTAAAACTTTCCACGAATCATAATAAAATTCTAATATTCTTGTTGAAAATTTCAAAATGCCTAAAAATTTGAAAAATTTTATTTTGAAATTTTCGAAAATCTACATGTTAAAAAAATTATGTAAAATATAAAAAAAATTCTAAAAAATACTTTGAGATTCAAAAATTGCATTAAAATTTCACAGATTGTTTTTTGATTTTTAGGAAATTATCTGAAATGTGTTAAAATATTTTTCCATTTTCTATTAGAATTAACTTTCTAAATAAAAAAAATTAAACCACATTTTTAAAAAGGTACTTTTGCTGTAAATAAAAAAAAGTAGTTGAAGAAATAATTTCTTACATTTAAACATAAATTCTCTCCGGGTGTTGAATTAGAGAGCACTTAATTAAAATAATTTTAAAAAGAGAATAAATATTCAGGAATAAAAAATTTTTGTTATATTATAGATATCTGAACCGACGGCAGTATCTGGGTAGTGATTCTCGACTCGTCAAGATTTTGAATAGTAAGCACGGTCGGACGCGGTTAGAGTTCGGATGGGTGACCGTTCCGGATTCTCGCTATGCCTCGTTTTTTACCGCGTTAAACTACTTTTGATCAAAAGTCTTTATTTAAACTCATCTCTTGATAACCGGCAGTGCTCAGGAGTTTTAATTTTCTGTAGTTTTTCACTTCCCTGACTAAATGTTCAGGTAAATGCGAGCGCTTCTAATATAAGAAATATTCGAGGTAATTAGGGTACTTGGGAATGAAAAGTTTTGAAAAAGGATGTAGATGTGAGCAACAAAATAAAAATATTATAATGCAGAAATATAATTTTACTCACAAATAGGTTTTGGAGTATTCTTCACGATTGGTGGAACTGATGAATATTCAGGAAAATGTTTCGGGGTATATATACTAGTCGCTACCTAATTGGGCGTTCCAAATTATTAGGCATTTTTTCCAGTTTAGAATGTCACGAGAAAAACAATTTCGTTTATTTAGTGATGCGGAAATTCGAGCACAAGATTAAGAAACATTCCTACCGTTATTGAAACAATAAGGGGAATAATATTGTGACCTCCACCTACAAAAAGATGTTTACAAGTACGAGCCTTTTCTCGAAACCGGAAAAATGAGGAAAGATTTCACAATCCCCTTTAAAAAAATGTATGATGTATACTCACCAAAATATGCGGAAATTTTATCAAACTAAATGTTACAAATATTTTAAAACGAAATTTTAAATTTCAAAAAAAGTTTCTATTTTTGTCTTCTTCACAATTGTATCAATAAAAACATATTTTTCAAAAGTCTGTTAGTTAAAAAGTTTTATAAAATAAAGAATAAATTAATAAATAATAACAAAACTGAGAAGCTTTGTTAACAATAAAACTAAACACTCTAAAATTTTCAAGATACGTACAAAAAAAAATAGGAATCAACAGAGTCAAAAGAACTAGCACTAAATCTACAAAAAATAACTTTTTGTCACAATGTCTATTTAGAAATTTTTTTTGTGATTTTAAACCTGCATATCAATAATTTAACTTGAATATTATTTTTTTTTAAATTTTTTTTTGATTTAGTTAGATGCCTTATAGTCATAATTTTAAGATTCTGGGTGTTGTTTTAACATCCCTTAAAGATTCAAGCATCGAAACCAATATTTATAATAAAACCAAACACAGGAAAGATTTTTTGATTCTACTATTGGCGTCGTAAGTCACTTAACAATAAGTTTTATAAACATAATTCAGCAGGTAAAGTGGTTAAATTCATTTCAACGGTTATTTTAACAACCCTTATAGATTTAAACAAGAAAGTTAAAAAATCGAAAAAACAAAAGCTATACGAACTCTTTTATACTATTAATAGTATCAAAAATCAATTTGAAATAAATGTCAGACACATCTCCTAGCAGGAAAACTCGTTAAATTAATTTTGAGGGTTGTTTTAACATCCCCTATACATTCAGAAAAGTAAAATGACATTTTTTCTCAACAAAACTTACAGGTGATTTTTCAAAATATAAAATTGGTTTTATAAATTAACTCTCTCAAACATGAGAAACATATCCTGTCAGAGAAAGTGTTTCAATTCATCTTGAGAGGGCTCTTAACATCTCATGAGCATTCAAGCAAGAAAAGCGATATTTCCCAAAAAGAAAAATCATAGGAGAGTGTTTTTATTGTACTTTTGGTATCAGAAATCATTTTTTACTGAATTTAACATATTAGATAATGTTTTATAGGTGTTGACCAGGTGATTGAGTTAGAAAAGGTTTTAAATTTTGTTAGTTAACTGGTCTATAGACCACTGGATCAGTAGACCAACAACATTTACCACCATCTTAACTGAATTTAACAAATATATCCGGTTAGTAAAAGTCGTTAAAATTATATTAAGGGTTGTTTCAACATCCTTTATAAATTCAAACAACGAAATTTACAGTTTTTGACAAACCAAATCTTTTTATCTTAATATTGATATCGAAAATCAATTTACCTCAAACATGGGATATTTCCTAAAAGGAAAAATCACAAAAGAGTTTTTTTTTAGTATTGGACTTTATTTAAAATTATATTAAAGAAACATTTTTCCTCAGAGGATGTTGATTACATTTTTTAAAGGGTTGTTTTCACATCCCTTTAAGATTCAAACAAGAAATGCAATATTTCCTGACAACCACAATCTAGGAAGATTTTTCTATTAGCTATTGGGGTCAAAAATTACAGTATATAAAATGAAAAATGCATTTTCTACAACAACAAATTGTTAAATTAATTTTTAAGTTTTTCTGACAAACCTTGTATATTCAAACAGGGAAATTGGAATTCCATAGTAACAAGAATCACAGTATACTTTTTATTATCATATTGGTTTCGGAAATGCATTCACATCAAACCTGGAACAAAATCTTGGTAGGGATTAGTTTAAACATTTTTTTGTGGGTAGTATTTTTAACATTCAACGAGCACGAAAAAATTGCTTTAAAAAATCTAAAACCATTTGCGCTGACAAAAATTGTCATCATCATGATTCATCAAATAGTGACCGAGAATACGTATGACAATACATTGCCACAAAATACCAAGACATCTTGAAAATCAGAATAACCTTTAATGAAGAAATATGTAAATCTTCACGACTTTTTCAATTTTTGTTTAAATATTATTGTCAGTCGCACGCTTCAGATGCTAAATTTTTTGGGAATTATTAGAAAACAAATCTGGATTAAGCAATTTAATTCCAATTAAATTTTTAAAGCTGCTGATTTCAACTAAGTACACTTAAATTAACAGAGTAATATCATTATATTGATCCCTTTGATTAAGAGATAGCTAAAAAAATAAGTGTTGACACACGAATTTCACAGTACAGAAAAGGCGATCTTTTAACAAAAATTAAGATTTTCAATGATAAAATAATCAAATTCTAGAAATAGATTAATGAAATAGCAAAAAAATCACAAGTGTATTTTACTAGAGTCAATTTTTGAAAATAATAATCATTACTTGAGTGATTTTATTTACTAATAAATTATATTATTTTCGAAATTATTATTTTTCAAGTGAATAAAGAAGTTCAAATAGATAAGGTGTCTAAATAGTTCTTGTTTTTATATTTTCAACCCGGATCTTGTAAAAACGTGGTGTTGGTAGAGATGATAAAGTATGATCCAAGATCGAGTGACTAAACCTAAATCAAAATATTTCCCAACGTTGCCTTGATATTGTTGCAATAAGGCTGAAAATGTTACACAATCATCTTTTATTGGTCTTTTTAATTTGTTACGTATCCGATTTCTAGAAGCTTCTTGTAATTATGTAGCTTTCCAATATCGAATAAGACATTTCAAAAAACTGTTATCTGATTAAGGCGTAATTATCTTGATTTGAAAAAAATCTGATTAAATACATTGGAATTTATAAGAAAAAGCTTATGTCCTCGACTTCTTTTAAACTATTCTGCAGCCCAAAGTAAAAAGATATATAAGTGACATTGTCACTAAGGCCGATTTTTTCATTGTCATGCTTAAGAGAATCGCCCGAAACCGCAAAGTCACTTACGCGTCTTTTTACTTTCGAGGACAGCATGTATTCTGAATTGTACATTTAAGCTTCGTCATCGTAACAGCCGCTTTAGTATATTTCCTTTTGTATGTCGCAGAATTAAAAAAAAATTATTTGTATTCAAATTGTATTAGCTACTTGTAAAATAAACATAAGTTATTTTATTTAGGTAACATGAATACAATTAGTTTCTTTAATTTTTTGATAGATGATCTTATTTGAATATGAAAATGTTTCTGCATTACGTCTTAGCTTTCTGGGTGAGGACAACGCTTCAAATGTACAGAAAATGGCTTTTTTTAGAATGTTATCTCACATTTTTTAAAATCTTGAATGTACTTACAGTTTTTATATGTTTATTAGTAGAAAATCAGATTTTCTGTCGAATTTTTCAAAATTATTAAAAGAATTGTTTGACATCCCTCTAAGATTTTAGCAAGAAAATTAGAATTTCTATACAACAAAAATGACAGAAGATTTTTTTCAGTATACTACTTAAGTCGGAAATCAATTTAAAATAAATTTAAAAAACATCTACTAAAATTAAATCATTGCAAACAAAGAACTCTTCTTTGGTAATGCTAAAATATTTAAGGGATGATGAAACAACCCTTAAAATGAGTGCAGCAACTTTTCATGATTGTACATGTCTTCCACGTTTCCTGTAAATTTATTTCCGAAGCTAATAATATAAATAAAAATCTATCGTGAATTTGATTGCAACAAAATTTTGATATTATTGTTCTTATGTTTAAAGGATGTTAAAACAACCCTCAAAATAAATTCATTTATTTTACCTGACCGTATATGCATACCACAATAACTGATTTTTTTGAAGTCGATAAATTTTTTTGTTATTTCCATGCTATTTTTTTTTTCATTGCTATAAGTATATTAAAATTTAAAAACGATCTTTTTTACATTGATTTTTATAGAATTTTTGATAATGATAAAAACAACACAAGTAGTGCGCTAAAACGACGAAAATAATGACTTATATTTTTCGTGGAATTTCAGTAGTGAGTAAATTTAAAAATGCGTGCAAAATTTAAAAAAAATGTCAAAAACATATTTTTGACTCTATGTATTCAATTTTGACAATTTTTGTTCAAAGATGTTTCCAACAAAAGCAATTATTATCTAAAAAAATGTATGTCATACAGGTATAAAACTTCCAACAAAACAATTTTTTTAAATAAATCAATAGCTTGAAATTGTATAAGGAAAAACATCATTATCAAGTTATTAAATTATCCATTGGTGATGATTATTATAATTGTCAGAATATCCTGTAATTATTTATAAAAACTTCAGAAATTAAACATATTAAGTAGATTTCTAAAAATATGCACCATTAAAATATATAAAAAAGAAACAAAATAATTTCCTCTAAAGAAAAGGCTCTTAATAACAATAATACTAATAATAATAATAATAATAATAATAATGATATAATAATATCCATGATGCAAACATCGTAAGTCTATAATTTTTATTTTTATAATTATTTATTGTTATTGTAAGCCTCTCTATTTGTTACTAAGCTAAAAATAGAATAAAACCTTTTTTAAGCATGGAAAAATTATTTGAAAAAATTTAAATCATTTATTATTATTAACAACTGAAAGTCGATCAAGCATGATTTCACATTTCACATTTCGTTTCACATTTTTCACATGTCATTGTTTTTGTTCTCAAATTCATCTCTCATTTTAGAGCTCACCTAAAGAATTTATCTCTGACATTGACATGAATTTGATAACAAAAAGAGTGACATGTGAAAAACCTGAACTGGAAATAAAAATGTAAAATCTAAAATTGTATATATGTAATAATTATGATAATTTCGCAAATCGTACTAAAGTACGCTTTGTAAAATGTCTGTATTTTTAGCTAGTTTAACAAATTACTTATCTGTTTAGTTCCAATGTTAATATTCGTAAATTTTCAGATCTAATTGAGAAAAAATTCCATTAAACGTTTTATTGTGCATTTTGCTTCTTTTTTTTTAAATTTATTTTGCTTATCTTTAATCTCTTTTTTCCAGATTGAAACAAAAGCAATGGGTCTTATGAAAAAATTGATTATATGAAACATGTAGCTCTTGCTAGGATAAACAACTTTTGTTCATTTATCTTTTTTTCGTAGCTTGTGTCGTTTGTTCAAATATTTAATTTGTTTTTATTTTTATTGATTTGGTTTTTAAAAATAAAATGAAAACCATGCATCATATGAAAAAGTGATTATCAAAGAATTTGTAGATGTTTCTTGATTGCATAATTTTTGTTTTTACACATTTTTTGTATCTTGCACAGTTTGAACACAAAATATAAATTTTGATTTTTCCTTATTTTTTGAAGATCAAAACCTTAATTTTTCTTTTTTCAAAAAAATTAAAAAATTTTTTGTGATAATCTCATAGTGTTTTCAAAAAGCAGCGTTTATCTTTTCTCGAATTTTTTTATATGGTGCGTTTTTGGCATAAAATTTTCATTCTCGTTTGTTTTTTTAAATTTTGGAAAATGCTATAACTCTGATAAAAAATAATAAAAAAAATTAATTTTTGATACACATATATTACTTATTCCAATAAAATAAATATAAAAATCAAGAGTAGAATTAAATATTTTAGAGTTGAGGATTTTAAAAATGAGTTCAAAGTCTGTCCCAAAATTTTTTTGTCTAGTCACGCTGAATTTCTATTTTAGGATAAAAGTCGGAATTGATTTCTTAAAATATTCATAATGCAGACAAAAATTGTTATTTTTATACCTACGGAAATAAAAGTCAAGGCAATAGAAGATGAGAGTATAAAAAATTCATTAATCAACTTTGATTCCACATAACACGAAAAATCTCTATTTTCACTATAATAAAAGAAAACGTTTGGAAAAGCTGAATTTAAAATAAATATTTATAAGTTTAGCCAGCCTTTCCGTAATTTTTTTAATTTTTTTGAAAATTTATTTTTATTTAAAAAAATTTATTTTCACATTAAAAATTCAAAATGAAAGTAATTTAGTCTGATAAAAAATTTTGTTTTTTTCAATATCTAATTTTATGAAATGGTATAATTTTGAGCACTCACATTTATGAATACTTAATTAATTATTTTAATTAAAGCTACTAATGAAACGTAGGGGTACTTAATACTTTTTTACAACACAAAAAATTACTAAAATTACTTTCAAATATTGCTTTATTCAAATTATTTAAACATTCTAGAGAGTAGATTAGGTATTTTTCTTGCACGATATTTAAAAATCCATAAACGAAAGTTTTTTCCACTTATTCGCAGATAATAGGTGGACAACAATCTGGATATTCCTGTGACAAGTCCCCTTCTAAAGTTATCTGGATTGTGTCAGGTGGACAGCGAGAGAGTGCGCACCTATAATCAAAAAATATTTATTTTTAAATAAATTAATTTCATTTTAGGTCTAAAAAACTATTTCAGAACAAAGATAAAGTTGAATTTAAAAAAGTTTTTTGTCCACCTTAATTAACAAACAAAATAATACTATAGATCCAGTTAAGAAGTGTCACGCAAGAACTAAAAATGATTTTCAAAAAACCTAATTTTGAAACCATTTGCAAAAATTTTTATGTTTCAAAAAGGGGACGTAACGGAAAACTGATAGCGCATTGCAATTCAGCTAAAAAAAGAACATAAATACTGTGTGCGGAAAAAAAATTCTGTGGACTCAATTGTTGGCTGAGTATAAATAATCAAATGGTACAGAATTTATTTTCGTACTACACATAAAAAAATTGAGTGAAGTAGTAAATTATCCAAAACATGGATTTTATATAATTTTAAAGCAAAATTAAACAACTTTTTTATTTTTTCATAGCTGGCATGTTAAAAAAAATAATAATAAAAGTATTTTAAATTTTCTTAAATTTTTTGTTTGACAAAATTAGCAATTAAATCTTAAAGAATTTTAAAGCTAATAAAACGTGTTCACAAAAATGAGCTTTTACATGGTTATGGATAAAAATTTTAAATTTTAACAGAGAAACAGCAGTTAGGAAAAATAATAATCATTTAATAATGTTGAGAAATTAAACAATTTTGGTGCTTGTTTTTTATACAAAATCAGATGTTTTTGATACAAATGATATATTATTAAAAGCTTTTCTTCTGATTACAAACAAAATTTTGAAACTTTATCTTATTAATAATAATTTTTTTTGTGATTTTAACGGCACATGTCAATAGAAATTTTTTCAAAAAAGAATTTTTTTAAAGAAAATCATTTTGTGAAATGGAATAGATTTTTTACCAAAATATTTAATTCTTTAAAACAAAAAAAAAGAATTCTATACAAAACATTTAAATTTAAAAAAAAATAATAATAAATTTTACTAAACAGTTGAATTTTTATTTATAAGAAAAAATCTTTTGCGCAAAAAGCCGATTTTTTAACAAAATATTTTTATTTTAAACCAAATAGTCAAATTTTTAAATAGAATAAAAAAATGTTATCAAAAATAAAATATGTACATTTTTAGTTTAAAAATTAATTTTTAACAAAGAATGTGTCAAGCAAATTATGAACAGGGTATTTTAATTTTAAACAAAAGCAATGAATTTTTAACAGAAATAGTGAACATTTAACTTAAAAAGTACATTTTAAACAAAATAGTTCACCCTTCAATCAAAAATTTAAGTTTTTACTGAATTGATAAATTGTTTAGTACAAAATACAAAAATTCTACAAAATATTTTAATTTTCAACAAAAAAGGTTCATTTTCACAGAAAAAGTTGAATTTTTAGATAAAAGGATTAATTTTCTACCTAGAAGTCGAATTTTTGACAAAATATACGAAATTTGAGACAAATTGTTCAATTTTCAATTAAAATAATGGATTTTCAAATAAAAAGATAAATCTCACTAAAACAATAAATTTTAAAAAAGTGATTTAACCTGTAAAGATAAAGCTTAGCTTTATTCAAATTGGTGAATTTTCTAATCGAAAATACAATTTTTATAAAAGCTAGTTGCATTTTTAACCCGAAAGTGTAAATTTTTTCCAGAAATGTAATATTAATGTGAAAAATATCAGTTTGTACCCAGACAATTGCAGTTTTAACCAAGCAGTTGTATTTTTTAAAAAAAAGCTCAAACTTTTTACTAAAAGAACAAATTTTTAAACTGAAATGGTAAATTATAAACAAGAGTTAAATTATTAATTAGAGAAGATTTTCTATTTAGTTGAAAAAAAAAATTTTTTCAGTTGAAATTTAATTAAAAAATGAATTTTAAATTTAATTGAATTAACAGTCGAATTTTGACAAATTATATGAATTTTCAAACAAATAGATTAATTTTTAAGTATCATAAAAAAAATTCTTTATTTAAACATGAAAAAGATAATTTCAAGATGAACCAACTTATTTTTAACTAATAATAAAACGAATTATGAACAGAATAGTTCGATTTTCAGTAAAATAAATTATAACTGAAAAAGTTAATTTTTAAAAAGTATTTAAAATTTCTACCAAAGAATTAAATTTCTACAAATTTTCCGAATTTCTAACTGGAAAAGAAAATTTGTAATAAAAAATAGATTTTATTAATTTTCAGTAAAAAATTAGTTTATAAACACAAAAAAAACATAAGTGATTAACAAAATAGTTAAATTTCCAACCAAAGGAATGCAACTTTCTAGCATCACATGATGATGGTTATAAACAATAATAAATTGTTTAGAAAATCATGTTTGTTAACGTGAATTAATTATTACCTCACTAAGTAAAAAGTGAACAAAAAGCTTGCGACTTTGCAAAAAACTGTAACTTTTTAGCACTTCTCTAAAATAAGATAGTTATAAAAAATAATAATTTGTTTAAACAATTACTTTCGCAGAATTAATTAATAATTAAGTGACTCCAAGCAAAAAATAGACAAATAGCTGAAAATTTCAGGAAAAAAACGCAATTTTCTATCATTAAGCGAAGAGAATGTTAATAACAATGATAATGAATTGCTTAAACAATTTTTACTGTTGACTTAAATTTATTATTGGTTTGTTTTGAGTGAAAAATAAAAAATAATGAAAAAAATAAGGAAAAACCGCAACTTTCTAGCATTATTCAAATTGAATATTATTAACGATGATAATAAATTGTTTAAAAAAATAATTTTTTTAACTCTAATTAATTATTGACCTGACTCTAATTGAAAATTGAACAAAAAGTCAAAACATTTTTGAAAAACGGCAATTTTCTATCATTATTCTAAGAGAATAACATTATCAATAATAATATATTGTTTAAATAATTTTTTTTTTCATAATCATTACCGTCTCGCTCTAATCGAAAATTTAACAAAAACTGAAACATTTTTGAAAAACCCGTAACTTCCTCACTCTGTTCTAAGAAAAAATTACTAGAAACAATAATAAATTGTTTACACAATTTAATTGAACCTTACAAAAAGAGAGAAATGGGGCCTTATTTTTGTGTGAATTTTAGAACTTTCCAAAAGATATGCATGAAAATTCGAACAAAAAATTTTTTGACCGCCCTTTTGAACATTCAACTATTTTTTTAAATTTTTCTATGTTTTACATAAAATGAACTGCAATTGATTGTATATGAAAATCTTTTTTACTTAAAATAATATCAGCTATCACATTTTTTGTTAAAAATTTACTTATTTTGGTTGAAAATTCAACTACTTAGCTGAAAAGGCAGGGTTTTTTGTTAAATATTCAACTATATTGGTAAAAAGTTAAATTTTTTAGTTAAAAAGTAACTTTTTCGTGAAAATTTCATATTTTCGGTTTTAAAATGCAACTGCTTTGTAAAGGATTCGTTTTTTTTGGCCTAAAAATTCAACAATTTGGTAAAAAATGTTTTTCTTTTTTGATTAAAAATTTAAGTTTTTTGTTTCAAAATTTATATCTTTTAACGACATAATCTTATTTTTTGTTGTTGTTTAAAAATTCGGATATTTTTATTAAGAATTTAACTAAATTTTCTAAAAATTCATATATTTTGTTAAAAATTCAACTATTTTTAAAGAAAGTTATCTTCTTTTTTTTCCGAAAATTTAATTTTTTTTTTAAGCTTTCATTCTTTTGTCTGAAACATTTATCCTGCTGAATTGAAAATTTATCCTTGGATAGAAAATTCATTTTTTTGGTTGAAAATTTGGTTGGAAGTTAAATTATTTTCTTGAAAATTCAACTGTTTTAAAAAAGTAATATTTTTGTTGAAAATTCATATTTTCGGCTTAAAACTGAAATTATTTTGTAAAAAATTCGTCTTTTGGGCTTGAAAATTAATCAATTTAGTAGAACCTTTCTTCATTCTTGTTTCAAAATTCAGATTTTTTGTTACAAAATTTATCTCTTTTAGTAAAATAATCTCAACTATTTTGGTGAAAAATCAATCTAATTTGGTGCGGGATTTCTTAGTTAAATTCAACTGTGTCTGATTTCAAATTAGACATTTTTTTTTATTGAAATAATACAAACTATCATATCTTTTTTCGAAAAATCATCTATTTTAGTTGAAAGTTCATATATTTTGTTAAAAATGAAAATATTTTGATAGAAAGTCCAGCTTGTTCGTTATTCAATAATAAAAATTGGTTGTAAGAATTCAACAATTTGGCTGAAAAGTTTTGTTTTTGGTTCAACAATCAATCTTTTTTGTAAAGAAATTTCTCTAGCGGTTTCAGTTATTTTGTTAAAGATTTGTCTTTTCTGGTTGAAAATTCCACTATTCACTTTCAAGTTGAACTTTTTTGTTACAAACTCAGTTCTTTAATTAAGGATTTATAATTTTAGTTTAACATCCATTCATCGTAAATTGAAGATACATTATCAAATACACTTTATAAAAACTCACGGTAAAACTCCTACTGTTCCATCGTCGAAACAAGTAACTTGACTGCAGGAAACGTCCATTGCGAGGTCAGGCTCAAGAGTACAATTTTCTAAAACATATTCACACATTTTTATTACAAATTAAATTATTTTAAAGTATTTATTAATGTTTTAAATTTTACAGATTAATATCATTCTATACCAAACAATTGTTAAATATGGTGAAAATAATAGAACATACTATAGGATGGTAATTGGTCTGAAACAGACACCAGAAGAACAAAGCAGAACAGAATTATTGGTTTCATTGTGATGTGCTGTCAACTTCGTTGTTTGTGCAACTGGTCAAGGCAGAGGAAGAACTTATGTAGACACTGTGCTTCTTATCGCAATATCGGAAATAATTCTGCAATTATGGTAAATACTGTGATCAAGAACGTATTATATAGTCATTATATATGGTCAATTATCAGTAATGTTTAGATTTGATATCTTAATTATTCATTGGTGATTATGATTAGATTAAAATTAATTAACTGTAAGGCACTTTTTTCCATTAAATAATTACATCGGACAATCGTTTTTATGCATAAACTGATAAAATAGGTTATAAATTGCATAATGATTTGATGGGTACAAATCAATCCTTTCCTTAACTGATGATGTTCATTAATTTTACATTGAAGATTTTTCATGCCTTACGGTTTACATAAATTAAAATATCTAAGATTTTACAAGTATTTTATTGATATCTGAAAGATTTTACGATGATTTTAAACATTTTGCATTGATTAATGTTAGATTTTAATGTTTGCAGAAAGATTTCAATGATTTCCCAAATATTGCAATAACATCACAAAGACTAAGAAGTGTTTTTGAAATATTTTAAATATTTAGCAAATATTTCAGAAATATTAAAATGATTTTCTGAAGATTTCAAATTTTGACAAAGATTTTGATAATTCAACAAATATTACTTAATATTTCAAAAATATTTGAAGTATTTCACAATGAAATTCATAAATTTCAGAAAGATTACAATGATTTTCTGATGATTTAAAAGATTTTATTAATTTCACAAATATTATAAGATATTTGAAAAATATTTCAAATGTTTCGCGAAATTTTCAATATTTCGGAAAGATTTTAAATAGGTTCGAAATATTTCACAAAGACTCTGATGATTTTAATAAGTTAACAAATGTCATAAAATATTTTAAAAATATTTTTAATATTTTGAAAACATTTTTAAACATGACAGAACGATTCCTCAAATATTTCAATAATTTTCGAAGGACTTTAAATATTTTGCAAACATTTTAGATATCACAAAGATTTCAGTTATTAATAAAAATTTTTATTGATATAAAAAATACAGAAATATTTTCATAGTTTCACAGATATCAAATATTTTAAAAATATTTCGCAAAATTTTTCAAAGATTTCACAAACGTTTTAATGATATCCCAAAGATTTTACAAATATTGCAAACATTTGTGTAGATCTTAGATAGATTTTAAAGTTTGCAGAAAGATTTCAATGATCTCCAAAATATTTTAATAATTTGAACAAAATTCCTTAATATTTTTAAAATACTTCAAATATTTAGCAAATATTTTAGAAATATTACAATGATTTTCCAAAGATTTCAAAGATTTCGAAGATTTGACAAAGATTTCAATAATTTTATAAACTTTATCAGACATTACAATAGTTTTGAAAACATAATTAGACATTTCAAAATTCTTAGAAGTAATTCGCAAAGATTTTCGAAATTTAAGAAAGATTCCATAAAGATCCTAATGAGATCCCAAACATTTCATAGATTTTACTAAGATTTCAATCATTTCGAGAAGATTTCGAATAAGTTTGAAATATCTTACAAAAACTCTAGTGATTTTAATAATTTGAGAAATATATCTAAATATTTTAAAAATATTTCAAATATTTTGAAAACATTTCCAAATATAATAGAATACATAAAAATTTTAATAATATCACAGATATTATCAAATATTTCAAAAATATTAGAAATATTTCGCAAAGATTTTACAAATATTTTAATGATATCCCAAAGGTTCCACAAAGATTTCGAATATTTCGTTAGAATTTTAGATAGACTTTAAAGATTGCACGAAGATTGCAATGATTTTCCAAATATTGCAACATTTTAAAAAATGCTACTAAACATTTTATAGATATTTCATTTATTTCAAAAATATTTACAAAAAAATTAGGAAGTTCACAATGATCTTCTAATGATTTCAGAGATTTAAATAATTTTACAAATATTACCAGATATTCCAAAAATATCCCAAATATTTTGTAAAGAATTTTAAAGATTTCAGAAAATTTTTACGAAGATCTTAATGATATTTCAAATACCTGAAATATTTTGAGAACAATTTCAAAGATATCAGAAAGCTTTCAAAAAGATTCCAATAATTTTCTGAGGATTTTGAATATTTCAAATATTTCGCTATGATTTTAATTATTAAAAAATTTTTTTTTGAATTTGAAAATACATATAGATTTTAATAATTCTAAAAATATCATTCAATTTTTCAATTTTTTGCAAAGACTCACAAAGATTTCACAAAGATTTCAGAAAGATTTTACAAAGATCCTAACGATTTTCCAAATACTTCAAATATTTAAAAAAATTTTCAAAGATATCAGAAAGCTTCCACAAAGAGGTCATTTATTTTAAAAATTTGTAATTGGATTCAAAAGTACAGAAAGATTTTAATAATTTCACAAATATTAATAAATATTTCAAAAATATTTTAAATATTTCGTGAAGATTTCACAAACATCTTACAAAGATTTGAAAATCTTTCAATGATTTTCCAAATATGTAAACAGCTTCAAAAATTATACGGAATATTTAAAAATATTTTTAATACTCGACAAATATTTACAAAAAATTCATTAAGTTTACAATGATTTTCCAATGATTTCAAAGATTTCAATAATTTCACAAATATTATAAGATATTTCAAAAATATTTCAAATGTTTCGCAAAGATTAACAAAGATTTCAAAAATGAAATTTTAAATTTGATTTTAATTTTCAAAAATGTTATTTAGAAAACTATTTGAGAAGATTTCTAAATATTAAAAAATATTTTCATAATTGTAAAAAGATGCGGAAGATAAGCCGATTTAATTCAGGTTGCAGATTTTATTTTAAATTTTGAGACAAATTTGAGTCAGTTACGATATTTAAAACTTTTAAAAAGATTAAAAAACAGGTTAAAAGTTGTGAAGATTATGCATTTTCGTTTGAATGTAGAATTTTAAAGATTCTTAATCAAAGAAGATTCTGCAAAGATCTTAATGAGTTCCCAAATATTTTAAAAATTTTCCTAAGATTTCAAATATTTCGAAAAAATTTCAAATAGGTTTAGAATACTTCACAAAAACATTGATGATTTTAATAATTTAACAAATATCACCAAATATTTCAAAAATATTTCAAATATTCTGAAAACATTTTTAAAGATAATAGAACAATTTCACAAATATTTTAATAATTTTTGAAGGATTTCAAATATTTTGCAAAGATTTTAGATTTCATAAAGATTTCAATTATTAATAAAAATTTTTATTGATGTCCAAACTACAAAAATATTTTAATAATTTCACAAATATAATGAAATATTTCCAAAATATTTCGCAAAATTTTCCAAAGATTTCACAAATATTTCAATGACATTCCGAAGATTTTACAAAGATTTCAAACATTTCTATAAATTTTAGATAGATTGTGAATATTGCAGAAAAATTTCAATCATCTCCCAAATATTTTAATCACTTCAACAAAATTCCTCCATATTTTTAAAATACTTCAAATATTTAGCAAAGATTTAGAAATATTACAATGATTTTTTGAAGATTTCAAAAATTTTAAAGATTTGACAATGATTAAAATAATTTTACAACCATTATCAGACATTTCAATAATTTGAAAAAAAATCAGACATTTCAAAATTATTCCAAGTATTTCGCAAAGATTTCCGAAATTTTAGAAAGATTCTACAAAGATCTTAATGAGATTCTAAATATTTCATATATTTTACAAACATTTCAAACATTCTGAAAAGATTTGGAAAAAGTTTAAAATATCTTACAAAAACTCTAATGATTTCAATAATAAAACAAATAATACTGAATATTTTAAAAATATTTCAAAGATTCTGAAAAAATTTTAAATATTTTGAAAAAATTCCCAAATATAATAGAAAGATTTCACAAAGATCCTTATACTTTTCAAAGGATTTCAAATATTTTGCAAATATTTTAGATTTTACATAGATTTCAATTATTAATAAAATTTCAAATCGATATCAAAAATACAGAAAAATTTTAATGATATTACAGATATTATAAAATATTTCAAAAATATTTTAAATATTTCAGAAAGATTTCACAAATATTTCAATGATTTTCCAAAGATTTCACAAAGATTTCAAATGTTTCGTCAACATTTCAGATAGATTTTAGAGATTAGACAGAGGTGTCAATGATTTTTCAAATATTTCAACATTTTTAAAATGCTGCCAAATAATTTAAAAATATTTTTAATATTTTATAAATATTTACAAAAATTTCAAAAAGGTTACTATGATTTTCCAATGATTTCAAAGATTTCAATAACCTCACAAATATTATAAGATATTTCAAAAATATTTCAAATGTTTCGCGAAGAATATCAAAGATTTCAGAAAGATTTTACAAAGATCTTAATGATTTTTTAAATACCTGAAATATTTTGAAGAAACTCTTACAGATATTAGAAAGCTTTCACAAAGAATAGAATAATTTTCTAACAATTATAAATATTCTGAATATTTCCCGAAGATTTCAAATATTTAAAAAAGTTTTAATTAATTTTAAAAATGCAGACACATTTTAATAATTTTACAAATATTATTGAATATTTCAAATATTTTGCAAAGATTTCCGAAGATTTCACAAAGATCCTACAATTATGTCAATGGTTTTCTAAATATTTCAGCAACTTTAAAAATGTTGTGAAATATGTCAAAAGTATTAAAAATATTTTCAAATATTTACGAAAATATTGGTAAGTGTACAATGATTTTCCAACGATTTCAATAATCTTACAAATATTGTCAGATATTTTTAAAATATTCTAAATGTTTTGCAAAGATTTCCAAATATTTCAGAAAGCAAATTTTGATTTTGATTGTAATTTTTTTAAGTGTAATTGATAAAAATACTAAAAAAGGTTTTAAAATATTAAAAACTATTTTCAGAATTGTAAACCAAAAAAATCCGGAAGATTTAAGGCGATTTAGTTCAATTTGTATTTTTTTTTTCAAAAAAAAATCAAGTAAGTTTTGTTATATTAAAATTTGAAAGAAATTTAAAAACATTTCAAAAGTTTTGGAGATTACAAATTTCTGTTTAAATGTAGAATTTCAAAGATTTTAAAACAAAAAAGAATTTGAAAAATGTTCAACGGTGTCAAGAGAAAAAAAAATTGTACTGAGATTTCTGGGAAAATTTAAAATAATTTTTTATATTAAAATAAGTATTCTAAAAAAAATTATTTCAAAACATCTCACAATTTTTTTAAATTTTTAAAGAAAAAAAAATTTTTCAAACACATTAAGTTTACGACATACTTTAAAGTTATGGAAAGATTAAAAAGAAATATTATCAGATGCTCCAAAAATATTTCAAATATTTTTTAAAGATTACCAAAAGATTTTTCAAAGATCTTAATGATATTTAAAATACCTGAAATATTTTGAAAACATTCTTAAAGATATCAAAAAGCTTTTACAAAGTTTTTAATAATTTTTTAAAAATTATAAATCTTTCAAATATTTCCTAAAGATTTTAAATATTAAAAAAATGTTAATTGATTTTAAAAATACAGACAGATTTAAATAATTTTACTAATGTTCGTTAATATATCGAAAATATTTCAAAAACAAAGATTTTACAAAGATTTTACAAATATTTCAATGATTTTCTAAAAATTTCAAATGTTTCGTGAAAATTTTAGATAGATTTCAAAAATGTCCATAAGATTTCAGTGATTTCCCAAATATTTTAACAACTTCAAAAATGTTACACAATATTTTAAATACTTCACAAATATTAAATAAAATTTCAGAAAGTTTACAAATGATTTTCCAATGATTTCAAAGATCTTCGTAATTTTAAACATATTTTAAATGTTTTGCTGAGAATTTCAAAGATTTCCGAAGGTTTCAGACAGATTTTATTGGAAACGATTTCGAAAATTGTGATACAGATTCAAAAGACATCAGGAAATTTTTTAAATTATACCTTTAAATTAAGAAAAAATAATTTGAAAACATTTAAATTTCTTGTTGTCTTGTTTTGTAATTTTCAAATTCTTTTATTACTTAGAAGTCTAAAAAGATTTTCACACGTTTTCTGAATTTCGAAAATTACAGTCGTTTTTTAAATGTAGAATTTTTCAGATATCGTAACAAAGAAGCTTCTTCAGATTTTTGAAAAATTTTAAGAATAAATAGATTTTCCTACAGTTTCGGGGAAAATTGAAAATGATTTTTTGTTTTAAAACAAGATTTCTGAGACAAAAAAAAATATTTAAAAACATGTTGCAAGCTTTTTCAATTTTGGAAAACTTAAAGTTTTCAAAAATAATAGGGTTAGTTTAGAAGGTTTTTCAAAGTTTTTAAAAACTTAAATGATTTAAGCCTTTTGAAGATTTCAATTTTGTTATATTGGAGATTTTCAAAGTTTTTGAAAAAAAGGTTTCCTAACAACTTTTAAGGCATTCAGGGAAATGAAATAATTTTCATGTGATTTCTTGGAAAATTCAAAACAACTTTCTAATTTTAAAAATGCCACTTAAAAGAATATTCAAGAATTTTTGAAAATATTGAAAAATATTTTCAAAATTGTAAAAAAATCCGGAAAATTAAAGTTGATTTAGTTCAACTTGCAGATTTTTATTCTTTATTTTAGGAAAATTTCGAGTAAGTTTCGGTATTCAAAATTTTAAAAAAGATTAAAGAAACAATTCAAAAGTATTCAAGATTACAAATTCTTGTGTTAATGTTAAAATTTAAGCTTTCAAATCATAGAAGAAGTTTAGAAATTTTTAAATGTCTTAAGAGGATAAAAAAATTTTTCTGAGAATTTTGGGAAAATTTAAAATGATTTTTTATTTTCAAACAAAGATTTAAAAGAAACTAAGAAAGGTTTTTAAAAAACATCTTGCAATTTTTTGAATTATGCAAGAATGGAAAAATTCGAATAATGCAGCAATTTTAAGAGATATCTTAAAGTTTCAAAAAGACTTAAAAACAATTTAAAACTTGTGAACATTTTATGATTAAAAAAAATTCAGAATTGAAAAAGTTCGGTGAAAAAAGCCTTATAAGAATGTTTAAAGGTTTCTAGAGAATGAAGTATTCTTCTTGAGATAGGAAAAAAATTTTAAATGATTTTCGATTTAAAAAAAATTACTTTCACGTAAAATTTAAATTTATTTTTAAACATTTCAAGACATTTCTTGAAATGTCAACAAAATAAATATTTAAAAGATTTTGAGGCAACTTTTTGATTTTGAAGATTTTTGTAATTTCGAGAAAAATTTAAATTAGTTTGAAAAATATTCAGAAATTTTGAAGAAATTAAAAGTATTTGAAAATTTGAAAAGATGTAAGAAAATTAATGGAATATTAAACCATTTTCTTCAAACTTCTAAAACATATTAACATATTTTAAACTGACTTAAAGTCTTTTTATTATTCTGTAAAATCCTCTAAACTAAAAAATATTTCATTACAAATTTTTAAGTTTATTTTTCAACACATTTAAAATATTCAAGAATATTTTGAATTTTAGTTCAAATTTAAGTGATCAATAATAGTGTTTTGTAATTTTTATTTTTTCATTAAAAATATTTTTTCATATTTCAATAATTAAGAAGCACGTACCTATAGGATTTTTCAAGTTTCTTTTTAGAAAACTCAATTTTTTATATCAAAAACTGGAGGAAACGTATCAGAATATGTATTTTTTTCCATGTATGTATGTTGTGTGCAAAAATAATAAAAAAATGACTAACATTTTTTTTATGCCAAAAGAGATAATGAAACACTTTTTTAGTATCCATACATTTTTATATGTATATACTTTCATTCTACACTAAAATTTTTTGAAAACGTGGATGTAACGCAGGTGCAACTTAAAAAAAAATTATGAAAAACTCCTGACTTGGCTGCCATTAAAATATTTTTAAATGCCTACAATATGAAAATTGTAAAAAGAATAATAAGCTCTATAAATTTTTAAGAAAGCACATGGTTTTATCGTACACTACATTTGATTCGACAAATTAAAACAAAATTTCAAAATCATGTCTTCTGTAGAGATCAGGAATTTTGTAAAAACAAGTTTATAAATTTATTAAATTTTAAAGCCTTGAATATCTAATGATGTAAGAATAATAAAAAGATTATTCAAACATTTTGAATATCTTGGACGAAATAAGAAAATAGTTTTTAGTTCGCAGATATTTTCTAGGAAAAAAATTGTTTTATTTTATATTATATTTTATTGGATAAATGCAAAGCATTTCGACGCATGAGTTCTAAAAACCAGCAAACTTACGACTTCTGTAGAGATTTCGAATTTTGTAAAAACAAGAACATAAATTTTTTTATATTTTCAAAATCAACTTGCTAGTTGAATTTTGAAACAAAATAACGAATTGCCTACTGAAATGATGGTTCTAAAACTAAAATAAGAAACCAAAAAATAGTTGTTCAGCTCTAAAGGAAAATTTAAGATTCTACTAAATTGTTGAATTTTAAGTGAAAAAAAACAATTCTTTTTTCAGTATTCCAATTTTAAACAAGAAAGTTTATCTTCAACCAAACAGTTAAATTTCTTGCCAAGAGGATTAGTTCTCTACCAAGAAAGTTTAGAAAAGAACAATTTTATAACAAATGAAATGGATAAATTTTCAGTTCAGAAAACAATTTTTTAACTAAAAAATGAAATAAATTATCTGCAATATAGTTAAATTTTCAAAAAAAAATTAATTTTCAACTAAAAAGGTAGACCTTTAAGTACAAGTATATTTTTAGCCAAGTAGATTGATTTCCGTCCAAATAGTTGTGCTTTTACTTAATTGTTGCATTGTTGAGCCAAAAATACAAATTTACTACAAGACAGTTAAATTTTGGACCCGAGAATATAAACTATTAACAAAAACTTGATTTTGAGCCAAAATCAGACAGTTGAAGTTTTAATCAAGAAATTGCATTTTTCACCAGAAATATGACATTCTCAACCAAAAGCTGACATTTTTACACAAAAAAAATTTAATAAAAAAAAAACAATTTTGAACAAGATTCAAATTTTCAATGATGAAAGATTTTTTAATTATTGAAAAAAAAAATTAATTCAAAGTGTTACATTTTCAAGACAAAAAAAGAAGCTTTCTGCAAAACAGTTAAATTTCAAACCAAATAATTAAATTTAAAAAAAAAGATTAATTTTCAGTCACAATGTTTGATTTTGTACAAAAAAAGACGTATTATTAACAAAATCAATACATTTCAAACCAATTAGCTCAATGTTTGAAAATGAACGATTAATTTTCTATTAGAAAGGACAAATTTCCACCAAAACACATAAATTTTTAACCAAATGGTTGAATGTTTGACAAGTTTCATAAATTTTCTACCAAATATATGAATTTTTGAGCTAAAAGAGATTTATTTTTAAGTCAAAATAAAATATGTAAATCTTTAATTGAAAAATTTACTTTCCATTAAATTATATAAATTTTCTACAAAACAGTTCAATTTTCTACCAAATAGTTTAATTTTTCACCTAGGTGTTAAATTTTCAAGCTAGAAAGACAAATTTTTTCTAAGAAATTATAATTTATAACAAAGAAGGTTATTTACAAATAAACTGTTGAATTTCTAACTAAGAGGATTAATTTTCTGTTCAATTAGTCGAATTTCAAATAGTTAGGAAAAGTAGGCTTTGAAGAAGAGTCGGTGAAAAGATATGGGAAAATCTGGAAGAAAAAAGCAAAGGGTATATGCATTAGAGGGTATTAAGAAAGAAAAAGAAAAGAATGGTGAGGTTGTGGTGAAATAGGGAGTATAAAAAATAAAAAATAAAACACTAGGAGTTAAAAGAGGGAACTGCGAAAAGAAAATAGTACGTAGAAATGTGGAAGGAGTTAGGTTGATGTGTAAAAGAAAGAGCAGGAAAAAAGAATGTTCTGGAAGAGAAGAAGAAAAATGACACGACAGGAGAAGATAGGGAAGAAGTAGAGTTTTTTTTCAATCGGCTTAGGGCTCAGATTCAGGGACGAGAGACAAGTAAAGTAGAAGAACGAGGGAGGTAGACGTGAAGGAGTTAATAGGTAAGGAAACGGAGACGCAGATGAGAAAGTTGAAAAGGTCTGACACAGCAGGGATAGAAAGAGTAGCGAACAAAACGTGGCTGCTTAGTACACAAGAGGTTGGGAAGAGGCTGAAATGGGTAGCGAAGAAATTATGGAGGGGGAAGCGATTCCCAGCAGAGTAAAGAAAGGGTCGATCGTGCCACTGTTCTGAAAAAGGGTAAG
>JAUELO010272667.1:0-15409 GCA_032357855.1 Amphibolips quercusostensackenii | reverse complement strand
GATCCCCGTCGTCATCTTCCGCAGAATGCTATGATGTTTTTTGACGGTAAATATCGAGCAACAACTAAATTCACGCGCGAAACTACAGAAAGCTATTTTAACCATTACGCATATCATGTAAGTGTATCAATAGCAGGAGGTTATCGCTATTATTCAGAAGTGAATGAAGCAGACGTAGAGTCTAAAATACATGAAAAAGTTAAGCAAAGATACCTTCGCGATACGAAGTCGACTGTTCAGAGACCCGATGCCTGTAACAAGTTTCTGAGACGCTTCACTAAAGCTTTATGCATAAACCGTTCCTGAAATTTCCTAACCAGGAACAGAAATTTCAGCAACGGTAATTGCATAATGCTTTCGTCAAATGTTTCAGAAAAGTCGGTTACAATTTAGTGATTTCCAGTTACTGTAACGACGAATTCCTATGGGTTCAAAAAAATATCGGTTCATTACTTTTAACATAAAATATGAGGACAATATAATTAGTACGAAAATGTGAGAGATTTTATTATACTACACCTTTAAAACATTGAGTATATTATATAACCAAGATACATACATAGTCATTTACATATAAACTCCGCTCATATATGGTTTTTCTATAATTTATATTGTTAATTATTTATTTACGCAACTACTGCTGGTCACTTGCGGTCTTGATTTACATTTTTAGAAGTTTACTTATGTGGCAGATGATCGCAAAACTTGTAACTATTTTACTTCACAAATAATTCGCTTAATAACCCAGCTTTTAGTTCATTGTTTTGACTCGCGATTTCAACACATTTTTCAGTTTCTTTTTTTCGTGAAAATTTCAAAACCTTTTTATGCTGGAGATTATTTAGCATCGTAAAAAATAGGTGTACTGCATCGTTATAATTCAACACAACCTTTTGCAGAGTAGTCTCCTAATTTTATATGCCAAGAATATCCTCATGATATCACAACTTTGTAATTGCGAAAATTTCTGAGAATGTAAAAATACCTTCTGCAAATGATGTATATTCAGTCGAGTAAATGAATAAACTTATCATTACACGATAATAAAGTTGTATTTCTCTCTCTAAGATTACTATGTTTTCAATGTTAAAAACAAAATTTTTGTAAAATTATATATTATAACAGAGATATCAAAAATTGATCATAAACTAGCCATAGACACACATTTTATTAAAGTAAGTATAGTAACAGTCTACTAAGATTTTTCCCAGAGGGCGCCATGTAGTTATTTCAAAACTACCAAAATTATTTGTGTCAAAAGGAACTGCATTTCTTAGAATTCACTATAGAGTTACTTTCTGTAGATTTTATTCAAGTTATTTCCATTAGTTTATTAGCTCACCAGCTTGCCCAATAGAGCAGCGTGGCCAGGAGCAACGGAGCAGAAATGTGAAGTCAAGTTTATCAATTCCGTGGGCAACCATTTTAGATATTAGACTTTAAAAAGTAAGAGAGACAAAAAGAAATAGAAAGAGAGAGAATACCGATACGTCATCTCGCGGAAAAATCCGGAACGACCTTTCTTTACCCTGGTATGAACTTACCTACGACCGTTAGTATTTCCATTTCAGGATAAGAAAGGTACGATCCTATCACGCCGGCTTAGTGGCAGGACCAGTCGCAAAAGAATGCCGTGTGTAGAGCGCCATCGAAATGCAAGCGCGCGCATCCCCCGCCACTCGATCCTTCCCACTCTGACCAACTCCCACCCGGCACCGTGGATTTAAAAAGGCACGCTTTGCCACAGAATGTCAGTTTAATTAGGGCTGTAGGGATGGGTAATGCTCGGTGAGAATCGATTCTCGATTTCTTGATTTCGACTAAATGCGTCGATTTCAAGGAATCGATGAATCGACAGTGAGAATCGATTCTTTTATTCTGATTCTAATATTCCACCACTCTTCAAAATGCCGGCATTTATTAAAAATTTTAAATTGTACACCGGCAGTATTTGGAGGTTTGTTGTTAAAATTAATAACAATAAAATGAATATGAATTCCAATTGATTATAAAATGTTTTATCGGAAAATTTATAGCTTTTTTTACACTAAGAAAAAGAATTTAAAATTTATTTTTTGTTAGCTCTGTGATCGGAATCTAAGTCGATTCCAAGGAAGAATCGATTCCTAAAATCAATTTTCCGAGATCAAGAATCGATTCCATGGATTCGAATAATTGGTGCCAAAAATCGATTCTTGCAAGGAATCAGCATCGACTTGGCCCTCCCTACAGGGCTAGTACTCCGCTCTGATCAAATAAGGCTAAAGGCTAGAAATCCGGTCTTGGTCCTTGCAAAGCCTTAATGAGCTGAAATACGGCTAGGGAGACATCCGAAAGCAAAGTAGTGAACAGCACACCATCTTTTTCATTCACTCTTAAGGCTGAGAAACCGTTTTAAAGTAAACAATGCCTGGCTGGTCACACTAGCGCCCTTATACGGCAGAAACCTAACTCACGATTCTCTCTCTTACTCTTAAGGCTGGGAATTCGCTTTAAGGTAATCGAGTCTTCGCTGGTCACACCCGCGCCCTCATACGACAGAGAACTGATCCTTACGTTTCCATCTCTCGCTCCCATGGTTGGTCACCTGTTGTGAGGGACATCACTCCCATTGGCTACCTCGCGCGCCACCATACGGCAGGCAACAGAATTTCTCTCGCACTCTAATACAACGACACTTTATCCGTGTAAATTAAATTAAAAATAAAGTTAGCACTTAATTAATCAAATTTATTTTCTTGAAATTATTTTCTTTTTGTTTGTTTTATGTATATTTATCCTTTCCTCCTTTTACGGGTCGGCTGTCATATCAGCTCATCTGCTTTGCTGATACGGCTGACAAACCAGCCGTACTCGGCTGGATCCCAAGTCTACATTTAAAACTTCTGAACTACAAACAAGTGTATCTAAAGGGAGGCTCTCTCTCTTTTGCTCTCACCATGGATGGCCTCCAAGCATAAAAATACTTCACTGAGACGCCAGGATATCCTCGGATTAATGTGGCTCCCCCTACCAGCCAGAACAAGGCTTCTAAAAATTAGGCAATGTTCCACCGGTTCCTGGAAATACACAAGGCCACCTTGGTCGAAGAAGAAGCTACACGTGGTCAGAAAGCGGAGTGACGATTCCTCTCACTCCTTCTTACGGACGCCTTCCTCCTATATCCAAGTTACGTCCCTCCATTTCTATCTTAAAAGAAACTCCTAGTGGCGGAATAGCCAACCTAATCACTCCCTCTTTTTCTATCTTTAGAGAAACTTTTAGCAGCGGAATAACAAACACAACCAGTTTGTCTCTTTCTGTCTTAAGAGAAGATCCCCAGAGTCACCTTGCTACCCTGGGTATGCCAACGAATGAGTCTCTCACACTTTCCTTCGAGTATCTTCTTTCTACCAGCTCTAATTCCGCAAATGAGAACCACAAAAAAAGGAGCATATCACTGCAGAAGAGATAATCAGGAAAGTCACAATCTATATCAGCGCAAAGGTATCGTACAGCGCTACTGTCGACGAGATCAGGGTCATAGGGGATGCCATTAGGTTTTCCTCGCACTAAATCAACCTTGGCGCACTTGTTGAACCCAAACTCCATTCCAATCTCCCGAGTGTACTACTCGACATTCCCTAGAGCTATATTCAGTTCCTCTGAATTTCTATCATAGATCTTGAGACCATCTATGTAAAATACATGAGTAACCTTATACTTTTAATATCCAGGTTTCCCGCAAAAGCACCCTTGGGAATGGCGAAGTGCGAGAGATAGTGGCAATAAGATGAGGTCACACGATAATTCCAGATAAGATTATAAATTTAGTTTTCATAGCTGCTATAGGAGGTTAAATCTAAAGCTTTATGGTAGTCAATCCAGGCTACAGATAGGCAGCGCTAGTGAAATAATGCGTCTTTGCAGACACATATATCAATGTGTAGGTTTTTCTGACATTCTGCTACGCCTCTTTTTGAGCCTCGTTGTTCGTATATCTTTCGCCACACAAGTCTTATTGTCTCTTGCGAATTCAGATATGTAGTAAAAATAAAGGCCTGATGCTTTGAGCTTGAAGGAAACTTCTTCTACCTGAACCTGCTCGGTAGTGATAGGTAGGCATTTCTTCTCAGGAGGTATGGCACTGCACAGATCCTTGAAGCTATTTATGTTCTTTCACTTTTCTTGCAGTGAATGCTGGACTGCGTAGACTTCTCTCTGAAATATCTTGACCTCCTCTGATTTTAGCGGCTCGTCGACAGTAACTGAAGGGTTTTGGAAGAGTCGAGATGGTTCAAAGAGAAACTGTTGATTTTTCTGATCCATCTTTCTTTCTTGTCTAGACTTCTCCTAGCGTTAGATATAACTCGTATTCTGTCAACAATATACTCCCTGATGGTCAGAAGCGTTGACTTGTTTAGTGTGTGATGACAGATCCACAATTTGCAGTTTTATTGTTTTGAACTGCACTTACTACAACTATGTTTGGTGTTATCACTGTTGTTCCCACAAGCAGCTAGGGAAAAGGGCTCATTCAGCTTTCAGCACGGTTGTTACGCCTTCACTTGGGGTTTCATTCCATTGTGACAACCTCTGGACAATTGTTCGCGACTGCTTATTAATTATTGTCACCATATGCAAAAAAACCCCTTGGTACAAGGAACCTCTTTCCGCAACCAGAGAAAGCGTCCGATAACCTTGTCATAAGACCTACGGTTCGAATCCGAAGGGACCGAAAACAAAAACAAGACCGGAAAAATATATATTATAAGCATGGACATTGCAGGGAAAGTGGCCGCTGGGCTCGCCACTTTATATTCCGCCAACATTTGTAATAAGTTGCTACTCTCTATTTCTCTCTGTAATAATAAAAATAAACTGTTTCCTTTTAAAGCTTTTCCTGTTCTGCCCTGGAATTTGTTTTCAAAGGCGGTCAATATTATAATACATTTTTTTGCATTAAATGTCCTTAAGAACATCTGCGTAGCTCGATCCTGCGGTCGGTTTTATTAAGATCGCCCCAGGCCGAGCTGGCTTTTGCGGATCATTTTTTCGTTTCTTGATGTTGCTAAGTGCAGGCTTCGCGCTCCCGTCCTCGCCGTTTGTCAATGACATCGTTGGACCGTTAGTGCGGGACTTCAACTTCTTCGCCTCCTGCCTTGGTGTGGTGGTCTCCGGAGGACACATAATGAGATCTCTCGTCCTCTTTCCATGGATTAGAGCAAAAATGTGTCCGGCTTCTTCTTCGGTCTACACTTTCTTACTCACACCACGCCTGTCTTCCTTATTCCCTTCGTCACTCTGTGGCCAATTTTTACACTCATGGCGCCTTTGAGATGCTCGAGTCTCACGTCTATACCTTTATTTCCATATCCACATCATAAAGTGGAGATGGGACACGTGGAATTTCACATCTTCAACACCATCTCGGATTTGAAGAAACATATTCTTCTTTGTTGCGCTACGTTCATTCATCTTGTTGATGACATCCTTCAGACATGTCCCACGACAAACTTTCCACCTCTGTCCGTTACGTCTAAAGGACCTCCTAACTCCTCACATACCCTTCTGTTTTGATTTGTCCCCGCTTGTTTCCCACGAGTACCTAGAGAAGTATAGGTCCACCCTCGCAGAGGCCGTATGCAAGGGTAAGTTCTTAATACTCGACGAGGTGACCTGATGTCATAGAGACACCATTTAGAACACTACACCCTGTTGCTATTCAGTCTTCGACACGGTTGTTAGCGCTTTGATTTGAAATTTTTTCCTTCCGTACTACATCTAGACTATTTTTCGCCACTTCTTATTGAGTTGTGTAACCGTATTCAGCAGAAGCCCTCAGTACGGGGCGCCCCTATTCGCAACTCAGGTTGCGCATGGTATCCTGGTCAAAGGCGCCAGGGCCACTTAGTTGAATGAGACTGTTGACGTCATACACACTCAACTTATTCAACAGAAAGTCTTTCAAAGCCAAGCTGATAAGCGATGGAGGATTTAACGACATTAGGAGAGTCTTCCAGAACAATTTAAGGAATAAAAAAACAACCAAATGAAACCAAAATTGTTAACAAAGTAGATAATTCTCGACAAATTATTTAAATTTTTAATCAAAAAACAACGATTTTCCCACAAAATAGTTAAATTTGCAAAGAAACTAATTTCTAACCAAAAGAGATTAATTCTCGACGAAAAATCTAATAGTTTATTTTTCAAACAAAAAAGATACAATTAAAATAAATTGTTTAATTTTTAACAAAACAGATGAATTTTTAACCAAATAGTTTAATTGTCAACTGGAAATAAATTTTTAACTGAAATGATACATTTCCAATAAATAAATTGATTTTTAACAAAGCAGTTCAGCCTAGTATTTGAACTTTCAACCAAGAAGGTTAATTTTCTATTAAAGAAGACAAACTTTCAACTAAATAGGATAATTTATTAAACCATTCGTAAAATTAAAAAAATATTTATGATAGTATTGAAATCTTTGGGAGATATTTTGAAATCTTTGAAATTTTTTAAAAATCTTTGTGATGGTTTTTGAAGTCTTTAAGATATTTTTGAATTCTCTAAGATGTTTGTGAAATCTTTAATATCTTTGTAAAATTTTTTAAATATTTTGAAATGTTTCAGATTATTATAATCTGCGAATCCTAAGAGATATTTGTCATATCTATTAAAATCTTTTAAAAATTTTTGAAATCTTTGCGAAAACTTTGAAATATTTGTTATATTGTTAAAAAAAATTCAAAATCTTTTTTAAATACTTGTAATAGTTGTTTGATATTTTTTTCAATCGTTGTTGAATTAAAATTTTTTTTTTAAATATTAGTAAGATCTTTGTGATTTTTTTTAAGTCATTAAATTGTTAAAATATCTTTAAAATCTTCGAAATACTTGTGAAATCTTTAGGAACTTTTCGAGATCTTTGATATCTGTGAAATCTTGAAAATCTTTGCGATTTCTTTTTAAATCTTTGTGAGTTTTCAAAATCTATCTAATATTTTAATAAATTTTAAATGAATTTTTGAAATCTTTGAAATCTTTGTAAAATTTTTTTTAATTTGAAGAATTGTTGAAATATTTTTGGAATCTTTGAAAATCCTGTAAAATCTTTTTAAATCTTTAAAAATCGTAAAACCTTGGGAATCTTTATATCTTTTTAAAAAATGTTTGAATTTTACAATTCGTCTCGTAATCTTTGGAATTTTTCTGACTTCATTAAAATTCTGGCGAAATAATTGTGATTTTTAAAAATCTTTTGAGATCTGTGTCATCTGTAAGATCTTGCAAATCTTTGTGATACCTTTGGAAATGTTTGTCAAATCTTTAAAATATATGCAACATTTTTAAAAATCTTTGTTTAATTTTTTAAACACCTTGAAGCACTTGTAGACTTTATAAAACTTTTGTGAAATTTTTGGAAATATTTAAAATTGTTGAAATATTTTTGAAATCTTTGAAAGGTTTCTGAAATATTTTGAAATTATACGAGATCTTTCAAATTTGTGAAATCTTAGAAATCTTTGTAAGATTTTTAAAAGCTGTTTCAAGTTTTTTTGAAATCCTTAAAATCTTTGCGATATGTTTTGATATCTTTTTCATATTGGTGAAAACTTCAAAACATTTAGGATATCTTTTACAATCTTTTCAGATCTTTGAAATGAGAAAGGCTTTTAATATCTTTGTGATATTTTTTGAAACTATTGTGAATTTTTTTTAATATTTGTGATATCATTCAATTTTTTGTAAAATCTTTTCATATTTTTGGAATTGGTGTGAAAGCTTTAAAATCTTTGTTAAATGATCAAGAAAGATTTTGAAATTTTTTAAAAAATTAGTTAAATTTTAGAAATCTTTAAAATTGTTAAAATATCTTTGAAATCTTTGACATTTTTTTTAAATCTTTTAGAATCTTCAAAAATATTTAACATCTGTGAAATTTTGGAAATCATTATGATTTCTTTCGAAATCTTTGTGATTTTTTTCAAATCTTTGATGAATATTGGAAATTTTTGAAATCATTGTAAAATGATTTCCCCCTTTCTCCTTTCCCTTTTCCATTTTCCCTGTTCCCTGTTTCCTGTTCCCTTTCTCCTTTCCCTTACTCGTTTTCCTTACTCCTTTCCCTTACTTTTTCTCTTTCCCTTCCTCTTTCCCCCTTTCTCCTATTTACTTTTCTCTTTCCCATTCTGCCTTTACGTTTCCTATTTATCCTTTTCCATTTTCGCCTTTTTTCTCTCTCTTTCCTTTTCCTTCTATGCACTTTTTCCTTCCCCATTCTGCCTTTTCTTTTCCGATTTCTCGATTTCCATTTTTCCCTTTTTCCTTTTTCTTTTCCATTTGTCTTTTTTACGCTTTCCCCATTCCGCTCTTACCCTCTTCCCCTTTCAGATTTCACCTTTACATTTTTCTTTCCCCTTTTCGCCTTTGCCATTTTCCCCTTTCAACTTTACCCCCTGACCCCTTTTCACTTTTTTATTATCCCCTTTCCTCTTTCCCTTTTACCTCTTTTTCCATTCTTCTTTTTCCTTTTCCTATTTCTCCTCTCACCTTTTTCCCTTTCCTTTTTCCCCTTTACTTTTCCTTTCCCACACACTACTTTTTTGTTTTATGTGTTCTTTGAATAAAAATCTCTGCTGTGCAAGTAAAGCTAAACAGCGATAACATAAATATATTGGAGGTAAAGATAGGAGAGGAGAGGTTAAAGATATTGGCGGTGAATGTAAGCGACGATATGCAGAAGAAATCAGAGGAGATAAGAGAAATAATAAAAAAAATAAAGAAAGAGTTTATCAAGCTTATAATAGAAGGATATTTAATACAAGAACAGAAGGTAGAGAGAAAAGGGAAGGTGGAGGAGAATAAGGAAGAAAATACAAAGAAAAGATACTGAATAGCAGAACACGAGAACGGTAATTGATTATATGATGATGGACGACGAGGTACGAGAGATAGTGGACAAAAAAAATATGAAAAAGGCATTGCTGCATTTCTTCGACACACCTTACTTCTGAAAGACACCCCATTACTACTAGGTCACATGAATTTTTAGATTTGTCGGAGAATGGCAATGGGAGTAAGGGAAAAATGTATAGCAGGAAAGGAGAAAAAATAGATAAAAAAGGAAAAATAAGGATTAATAGTACAAAAAGGAATAGTAGAAGAGAAGGATGGTGTTAAAAGAAAGAAAAATAGTAGATGCGTATGTGAACGGATATATGCAGGAGAAATCAGAGGAGATAAGAGAAATAATAAAAGCAAACAAGGAAGGGATTATTAAGCTTATAATTGGAAAAGATTTTAAAGCAAGAACAGAAGAAGGAAAAAAATGGGAATGATGAGGAGAACGAGAAAGAAAATCCAAAAAAAAGATACTGAGTGGCAGAAAAATGGTAATGGTAATAAATTATGTCATAATGAAATAGGTATTTAGAGAACTCATAAAAAAAATAAAACAGGGATTAAGCTTATGATAAGACGAGATTTTAATGCGAGACCAAAAGATAGTGGAAAGGAATGAGAAGTAAAGAAAGAGATTTTAAAGACATGATTCTGAATAGGGATAAAAAAAGATTTTCAGAATTTGAGGGATATGGGATGATTTTTTTTAAACGTATATGTAGAAGATAATTATGAAGGGGAATTCAAACGGGCAGGAAGAGGAGAGAAGACGGTAATTGATTATGTAATAGTAAATGAGAAGGTAAAAGAGAAGGTGAAAGAAATTGAGGTAGAGGATTCAATGTTTTGGATCACTTTCCCATAATAGTGAAATTAGATGGAGTAAGAAGTAATAAAAATAAGTATTAAAAAAAAACAGAAGTAAAAAGAGCAGGGAAAGGGGCTGGGCCAATAGTACTTTTCACTTCTCAGGTATTAAACGGAATCCTTTAGGCAGCCGTCAAATTTATAAATTTACCAAAAAAACTTTCCTCAATTCATATTGAATATACATAGGAATATACTTTCTTACATTCCATAAAATGAACATAAATTATGCCTGTTTTACAAAAAAAATTTGAAATAATCCATTTGTTATAAAACAATATCGCATGACACAGGCATTAAAGAAGTTACTGAAGAAAAGAGAAGAATTAGATAGGATGAGGAATGTTGAGACAAGCAAAAGTAAGTGAGAAAGAAATTCAGAAAATGAAGAAGAGGGAAAGGTAGTGCAGAAGAAAAGAGGAGAAAAAAGAAGAGGTATAGAAGACTAGGACAGAGGAAGAGGAAGAGAGTAAAACAGGATATTGAGATGGTATAATGAAAAAGATATTTTATGGATTCGTGAGCAGGAATTGAGAAGGAAGGTAGGGATTGGAAGAAAGGGAAGGGAAAAAGAAGAGGAAGAGAAGGTCAAAAGGAAATAAATAATTAAGGTGTTAGGAATAATGAAAGATGGGAAGGCACTAGGTATAGTTAATATTTCAAATCAAGTCTGGAAATATGTAGAGAATTAGCTAAGGAAATGAGCATGGATAATGTGCGTGATAATAAATAATATGGAGAGGAGAAGGGTGACCAGTGAGAGAAAGTAAAGATAAAAGGATAGGGAGGAGTTAGGATGGGAAAAGAAAAGGTATAGTTGCAGCGGACGATATAGTGATGATGGAAAAGGATGAAAAAGAGATAGCGGGCTCAATTACAGGATTTGAAAAGTGCATAAATAGGAAAAGAAAAGGTATAGTTGCAGAGGACAATATGGTGATTATGGTAGAGGATAGAAAAGAGATGGCGGGCTGAATGACAGGATTAGGGAAGTACATAAATAAAAAAAATTGAATCTAAATGTTGAAAAACAGAATGAGGTTCAGGAAAGGAAGTAAAAGAAAAAATAATAAACTGGTCAATGGATGGGAGTAAAGTTAGAAGATATAAAGAAAATTAAATATGGCAAAGAAAGGTTGAAAAAAGATTGAACAAGGAGAATGTGGTTTGATACGTTGGTTTGGCCGTGTTAAGAGGTTAAAAATGAGGTGTATAAGATGAATACTAGGGGGAAACTTGAGGACTCCTGAAGTAAAAGAAGAAGCGAAAAAGCTTTGATAAAGTATTAAAGGAGGGAAGAGGGCATGGAGGTTCGACAGGAAGCTAAGGGAGGGAAGAGAATAAAGTCAGCAAAAAAATGTTCAAAGGAGGTAGAGGAAAGGAGAAAAAGGGTGATAGAATTAACGAGATGGGAATATGAAAAAAGGTAGTTCTTTAGAGATAGAGATATAAGAGAGGAGACTGGAGTCAAGGTAAACGAGGTAAATGAAGGGATGCACTGGGAAAATAAAGAGAACATAAGGTGTGAAAATAAAGAATTAAAAGAGGAAACATAAGATGTATGGAAAGGATGTAGAAGATTATGAGAAGATTTTACGTCTGTATCTTCTCGTTTTCAAAGAATCGGAACTGCAAACTTTGTAAGAAAGAATGCAGAGATGCTTATTAGCAACGTTGTCATTAGTGCGAAAATAAAAAGGATAACGGGTTATTCTAGCACGAACACACGAGTTAACGACGATGTAGGGACAACACTTTGTTGCAAAAATCTCATCATTACTAGAATTATATTCTCAGAACTTCACTCTCACAGTCTTTTAAAAAAATTAAAAAATAGTGTACGAACTAATGACATTAATCTGCTTTAGTTCAGGATTCAAGTATCTTATTCAATATTTAGAAGTAATTGTAATTTTGTATGAATACTACTAAATAAATTTGAGATGTTACCAACATCATTTTTATGTACACAAAATGCAGAATCATCAATATATCTGGTATAAAAATCCAAATTAAAATCAAATTTTTTAAAAACCTAATTTTCCAAATCATCTATAATAATTTCTGCAAAAATTTGAGACGGAAATGAGCCTATCTGAGTTGCACATTTTTGTGTATAAAAAGGATCATTAAATATAAAACAAAATGGCCCACGGTTCTGTTCCGAGCTAAACGAGAGTAAATCAGCGACTGGTAATTTACTGACAGACGATAATGGTTCGTGTCCATGCTAAAATTTCACCAGGCGGTAAGGTATATTCCTTCATAACTAAAAATAATTCGGATACCAAGAAGAAACCTGCACTACTGACCGATGATGTGAAATCCTGCATAACCATCAGTCGATAATGTAAGAACCTGACATCATTTCATATAGCAGCCAGTAGGGCTACCTACAGTCGATAAAGCAGGCTTTTAAATTATCTTTAGTCGGTGATGTAGAAGTCTGACCGATATTCTTACCACAGTCAATGATGTAGTTTTATACTTTACCGACACATGTATAGGTGGCGCATGGGTCTAGGGATTCCCCAAGTTCTAGAACTTTCTAGAACTTTCTAGAAATATAGATAGAGTGGTCAAGCGGTCAATATAGGGATATCATTGGAATGAATTTAAAAGTTTGTTAACATTTGTAAACCACTTTTGCATTTTTTTAATAAAAACACCAATTTCCGACGACAAACACTTACAAAATCTTAAATTGATTAAAGATTCTAAATTTTTTTTTGATTATAATCATTTTTGTTAAAAAAAACAATTTTAAGTATAAAACGTTAACATTACCTGAAATTTTTCTAATATGTGAATCTTCTTTGAAACCTAATTTTTGTTTAATAAAAAGTACTATTGACGAAGACACTAACATAATAAATTTTTTTTTAAGATTCTAAATCTGGTGATAATTATAATAATTTTTGTTTCAAAATATCAATTTTTTGTGTGAAACGCTAGCGTTACCTAAAATAAATTTTATTTAAAAAGGCAAATTCTCAACAAAATATTTAGACTCTTAACCAAAAATCCTTTTAATTTTGGACCGGACAGTTGCGATTTTAATAGCAAAAATAAAATTTCTAACAAAGAGACGAATTTTTAACGAAAAAAGAGTTAAATTCAAGAAAAAAAATGGTTCAAGTAAATTTTAATTTTGATGGAAAAATAATTTTCATCACAAAATAAAAATTTCGAATAACTATTTTTTTATGTTAATTTTTTTAGTTATTCGGTCTAAGGTTACATAAATATAGTTTCCCCAGGTTTCTCGGTAAAATTTAAAAACATTTTTTTAATTTTACATACAAATCGTATCCAGAAAATTTTTTAGCAATTTTTTTCTTATTTCACAGTATTTCACAAAATTTTAGAAATAAATCTCGCAAAGAAATCTTTGAAAGTTTCCAAATATATTTAGTTTTTTAAAAACTTCTATAATTCCTAAATATATTTTGAACTGACTTGAATTATTATTAAAACTGTCTTCAAATCTTTCGAGTTTGTTTTTTGACAATTTCGGAAATCTTTTGTAATATTTTTAAATATTTTAAAATAATTTCTAAAAATTAAGTTTTTGAAATAAAAACTTATTTAAATTTTCCCTTTTAAATCAAGAAACAAATTTTATTATCTTGAAATGTTTTAAAATCTTTAAAAAGATTTGAAATTTTATTTCATTATCTTCCTTTTTTAATCTTTTCAATTCTTCTGAAAATTTGAAATGTCTTTTAAAATAATTCCTAAAAAATTTTATAAAATCCTGAAAAAAATTATAAAAATTGTCTTAGAATCTTCCAAATTCTTTTTCGGCATATTAGAATATCTTGAAAGATTGAAATTATTCTTTTAAGATTAAAAAAAAAATTTGTTTTAACTAAAAATTAACCTATTTAATTTTTGGAACAAAAAAATTATCTTTTTTTAGTCGAAAATTACCCTTTTTTGGTAGAAATTAATTTTCTTGATAGAAAATTAATCATTTCAATAAATTATTCAATTATTCTAGTTCAAAGTTCATAATTCTGTTTGAAAATGGAACTGTTTTTTTCATTCGTTTTTTTTTGCTTCAAAATTTTTTTTTAAAGTAAACATGTAACTATTTCAATAAAACATTCATCATTTTGTTAAAAATTCATCTCTTTCGTAGAAAATACTTCTTTCAACCACAAATTAATTTTATTAACTTAAAATTTAACTATTTAATTTTTCATTGGCAATTTATCAGTTTATGTCTGATTTATTTTTTTTTTAGTTAAAAATTCACGTATTTTGTTGAAAATTCATATTTTTTGTTATAAATTAATATTTATAACAAATTGGTGAAAATTTGTCTTTTTGGTTAAAAATATGACTATTCCAGTTGAAAATTCATTAGTTTTGTGTTCATTTTTTCAACGGAAAATTTGACTATTTTATTTTTTGTTGAAAACTAATCTATGTTTAATTTTGTAATTAATTTTATTTTTCTAAATTTTATATAAAAAACATTTGAACTTATTCTCAAAAGACAAATTTTTAACAGAATATCTGAATCCTAAAACAAACAAAAGTTTTTTTACCAGCTGCATTTTTAACAAAAAAAGATTAACTTTTTCTAAAAATAATGAATTTTCAACAAAATAGTGAAGTAAAAAAAAAATAATTTTAAAACCAAAAAGTCCTATTTCAACCAAATTGTTCAATTTTTGACGAAAAAATATTTTACAGCCATGAAAGAAAAAAAAATCACTCAAATTATAATTTTAGGGAATGAATAGTTTTGAATACAGAATAAAAATTACAAATCAACATTTATTTTTTAAGTTCTTTTATTTCAAAAGTTATATAAATATATCATTTATGAAATTTTTGAGAAAATTAAAGAAAAATTGAAAATTTGAGCCATTAATTGGATGTCAAAAAGTATAATCTTCCAGATATTTTTAAAATTTGTAGAAATCTGTTAAAATGTTTTATATACCAATTAAAATTTTCAAAAAAAATTATGATAAAAAAAAGTCGTTGAAAATTTTACCAGGAATTTCAAAAAAAGATTTTTATGTTCTTGAAGCTTTTTGAACTTCCTAAAAAGTTTCAAACTTTTTTCAAAATCTTTAAAAATCGACCATTTTTTCAATTACTGTAAATCTTTTCAAATCTTGAATTATTTTTCAATCCTTCCTAAAAATATTTAAACTTGTTAAATATTTTTTAAAATTATTTAAATTTTTCCATTTTTTTAATCCTTAAAAATAAAAAAATAAGTGCCTACGAATCTTAAAGATTTTGTTTTAACAGTTTTGGCAATCTTTTGAAATGTTTTAAAGTCTTTTGAAATATTCTCTTAAAATTAATTTTTTTAAGATAAAAAGTCAGTTTAAATTATGCCATGAATTTTAAGAAATATTTTCATTCACTTGAAACACTTTAAAACTTTGTTCCGTTGATTATTATTATTCTTGAATATATTATTTAGATAACCTAACATTTCTCCTAAACCTGAAGTTTGCAGAATTTTTTTTTCAACGGAAAAAAAGAACGACGGCTTCCTCCAATCATAAATACGGGTTCCCCAAAAGCAAAAGTTTCAAATTGTTTCGAGTAATTTCGAAAAATAATCAAAAATGGCGCCATGCACTTCCTAATAATTGGACAATAAGTCAATAAAAATAAGAAA
>JAUELO010272475.1:0-15413 GCA_032357855.1 Amphibolips quercusostensackenii | reverse complement strand
GCTTCATTTTCGAAATCAAAATTATTAAAAATTGTCCCATGAATCATTACAACATTTTTATATTGTTTTGAAACCTTTCAAACTCCTTCAGAAACTTTGAAACTTCATTTAAAATGTAAGAAAATATATATTTCGCTCTCATTTTTGGAAATCTTTTTAAGTCTTGAATTATTTTCAGTATATTTTCGAAACTTCTAAATATATATTTAAATAATTTGAATGTTTTTTGCAGTTTGCAAGAAATCTTGCAAATTAAAAAAACTGCCCTTAAATTTTTTACATCATTTTTGACAATTTGGAAAATCTATTTGAAAAATCATTTGAATGTCACCATGAATCTGAAGGAAATTTTCCATCTTCTTGAAACCGTCGAAAATTCTATAAAATATTGCAAATTGTATTTCGAAATCTACAAAAATGTTTACTTGGTTTAGAAGTTTTGAAAATATTTTCAAACTGTTAATCATTTTTCAATTTTTTTAGAACTTCTACATATCTTAAAATGATTCGAATTGTTTCTTAAAGTTTTTTATAGAATCCTGCAGAATGGAAAGAGTGCTTTAAGTTTTTAAGATTATTCTTCAAAATTTTAAAAAATCATTTTAGATTTTTACTTTTTTTAATTTTAATTTTAAAATGCATTATTCAAAATAGAAAATTATTTTAATTAACGTAAAAATGTTAGAAAATGTTTTTTATATCCTCTTCAAACCTATCTTTTTTTTAAACCTATTATTTTTTTTCAAACTTCTAGATAACCTTTACTGTTACAAGTTAGAGATAAGTTCATCTTAAAAATTAATAATAAATGAATAATTAATTTTTGAAACAAAAATATTTTCAACACCCAAAGAAAGTGTATTTATTGCCATTTTTTGCTGCAATTGCTGTTGGGGACGCTTAGTGTTGAAGTTCTAAAAAAAATTAAAAAATTATTCACAGTTTTAAAATGTTTTTAAATATTTTAAACAAATCATATTTTTTTATATCTTGAAATTAAAGTTGCAAGCTTTTTGGAATTTTTGATAGGTTTAAAGAGAACAAAAAACATTTCTTAACATTTCTACGTAAATTGGAATAATTTTTTATTTTGAATAATACATCTTAAGATAAAGGTTTTAAATAATTAAACATTTGAAACGATTTTGCAAATTATCAAAAAATAATCTAGAAAATTTAAAGCACTTTTTCCACTTTGTGGGATTCTATGAAAAAACTTTAAAAACAATTCGAATCGTTTTAAAAGATACGTAGAAGTTCTGAAAAAAAGTGAAAAATTATTTACAAGTTGAAAATAATTTAAAAAATTTTAAATCAGTTCAACATTTTATAGAGTTCGAATTAAAATTTGCAAAATTCTGAGACAAAAATTTACTCTAGATTCATGGTGAAAATAAAATGATTCTTTAAATATATTTTCCAAATTGTCGGAAAATCATGTAGAAAACCTAAAGACAGTTTCTTTCAATTTGTAGGATTTTTTAAAAAACTGTGAGAATCATTTAAATTATTTAAATATATATTAAAAGTTTCAAAAATATACTGAAAATTATTCAAGTTTTTAAAAAATTTTCAAAAATTTAAAAAAAAATGTAGATTTTTAAAAAAATTTAAAATAAAATTTTGAAGTTTCTTTAGGGTTTTGGAAGGTTTTAACACAATATAAAAATGTTTTAATGATTCTTGTGAAATTTTTCATAATTTTTGTTCTGATAACCAAGCTTCCTGAGAATATTAGGAACATTGCTAAAACAGTGAAAAATAATAATCTGCATTTCTTAAAAAATTGGAGTCGATTTAAAGGGTATTTAGGATTGTAGGAATTTTTAAAGAAAATTATTTAAAAAATTTTGTTCTATCATATATGTTCCTAATTGCGTTCAATTTCACCATTGGATTCTGATTTTCAGAGGACCCGCTCGGTAAATATATCTTTAAGACGTTGAGACAGCCCTGCTTTGTTCAATCAATTCTGCTTGGGGCATTTGGCGTTCTTCCGAAAAAACTATTGTTACAAAAAGGGTACCTTTTTTTATTCTACTTTTCCCGCTGAGCTGGTCACACGCTAACGCTCATTAAAGTCACAAATATGAAAAATGATATTTTTAGCGCTAGAATAATTTAATCATAAATTTAATTATCGCACTGCACTCCTGATACAAAACTGCACATTTGGAGCCATTAAACGGCTTCCTATCCTAATTCGTTCTCAAGATAAAGTTTTTGTGAATAAGTCACCGTAAAAAGTAAATCATTAAATATTTTCTAATCTTGAAACATGTATTGAATTAAGGGATGTTAAAAGAATATCTGTAAATTTTTTCAGATTTTTTCTAATGTCGCCTTCTTTTTAAGGACAGGTGAAAGTAGACCTTTGGGAAAGGAGGCCGAAAAACCCTGTTTTTTTGTACATTTTGCCATCTAGCTATTGACAAAATTTTTTTAAAATAAAAGTGATCATATCGCTAAATTTGGAAGACTTTAAGCTTTTAGGTGCTTTTTATTAGATAATCTGTTGATTTTTTTTGTGTAAGTTGCACTTAAAATAAGTAAGGGGCCTTGATATGTGGCCCTGATTCTAAATTGTGTAATTTTCAACAAAGTAAATGAATTTATAACCGAATATTTCAATTTTTAACCAAAAGCATGTTTTTTCAACCAAAAAGAATAATGTGCTACTAAAAAAGACAAATTTTTAACAAAGTACATTACCTTTCAACCAAATTTTTAACTAGAAAAGGATACATTCTCCACCAATAATAGAATCGTTACATTTTGAATAAAAAATTTTTATTTTCCATCTAAGAGAAGAATTTTTAACAAAAAGGGTTACTTTTTAACCAAAGAGATGATTTTTTAAATAAAATCATCTATTTACAACAAAAAAATCATTTTTCTGCAAACTTTTTTATCTTTCAATCATACAGTTGAACTTTCTATCAAAGCAGTTACATTTTTCTACAAAAAAAAAAAAATTTCAACCAAAGAGTTTGAAGTTTTGAATCTTTAACTGAAATAGTTTGATTTTCAGACAAAAAATTAAATTAAAACCAAAAAACAAAGATTTTTCAACAAAATAGTTCAACTTTTAATCAAGTAAATGAATTTTCAACTAAGAAGATTAATTTAAATCAAAAATTTTCTGGAGATTAGAAAAATAAGAATATTTTTCTAATTCTTGAGCAACCCGTTTAGACTTTCATTCAATGACGATTATTGCGGATGTATTTTTGTGTTCGGGTTTAAAAAAATTGATTTTTTTGCCATATTTCAAAAGTGAAATATATATGTAGATTATGCTGTGCAATTCTTATACAGAAATTCAAAATATCAACAGAGTTATAGCAGAAATATAAGAGCGCCTCGTATTTGCGCTCCGCCAGCCGCAAAGCTGTGTTATGCGCTATTGTTCTGTTCTCTTTATACCTGCTTTTCGTTTACACCCGCGTCTTGTATGTCAGGGCAAGTCGCAGAGCAGAAAAAGTGGCTGAAAACGATGCCTACGAAGGATCAAAATGATTACACAGGCACACAAAAAAGTGGGTTGTGCAAAAAAACAGAGTATGGTATCTATACGCATTTTGTGGCGCTGAATCCGAATCTGACATCAGCTTTTTCCCAGCATGGCAGGATTTTTCCCTCAAAGCGGAAAATTCTTTATTAATTCAAATTTCTGGGTCACCTTTGTCGGGTATAAAATAACCCTTTTTATTGAAATCATCTGGAAAAAGATCAGGCATGATGTCGTGTGTCTTTGTCGCCTTAAAACCTTCATCATGTTTTTTTTTCGATATTTGCGAGTAATCACCTTTCTTTTATACAAAATTGCCCTTGGTATTGAAATCATCTGTAAACGGGTGAGAGCATAATGTATTTATGCATTCTGATGCACTGAGTATGAATCTAGCAATGGTCTGAGCGGGCTAAGTATAGTCTCTTTTTATATCTCAGATGCTAAATACAAATTTGAAATCAGGTTTTCGCTAACTTTTTAAAAGTTTTCCTCTAGATCCAGAAAAAATTTCATAAGCATGGGAAAATTCAGACCCGTATGAAGGAACAGATTTTCTGATCGTATAATAAGAATATCTGATTATTCTTGAATTTCAAAAAAAAAGTCAGTTTCTTCTTAATTACAAATGATACAGTTGCAACTAAAAAATCACAAGTGTTATTTAAATCTGCTACTTCGGAGGATACTGGAGACGATGACAACTGCCCTAAAAAGAGATGTGTAGAATGATTTGTTTTCCGGTCCACTAAGGCAATAGTCTCCACCGTTGTTAGGCACGCTGCCCTGCAGGGGGCGTTGGGGTGGGAAGATTGAGCCGTAGTGTGTTCGACGTCGAGTTGACTATGTCCTCGTCAATGTCGGAAAGCTCTCATACTTAGACCTAAGAAGGTATAAGGATTATAACCCATAGGACGGTAGACTTACCTGCGATCGGCACAGGATCCCCATCGTGCAGGCTTTTTCATACTCTCATAGCTCCAACAAAGCAAATTTTAAAATCTTCTTTAAACAGTGAAGTGCTCCCGAATGCTTTCCACAAATATGATAGTAAGCGTTAATCGTTTTGCCACATTTGTGGTGAGTATAAAATGGAGAACAATCTGAGAAAGTTTTCACACAGGATAGAAAGTATTTATGGAAATTGCTTTGGTTTTGACGTGACTTATCAAGAAATCAAATCGGTCCTGCATTTAATATGTAGCACTTGTTGTATTTCATTGATCCGATGAAATAAAAAAGAGGATCGATCAAAACTAAAATTCAAGACACCCATTATATGGAGACAAGCGCAAGGCGAGAAAGATTGTTATTTCTGTATGACGAATGTTGCAGCATTCAATAGTTGCAATATTTCTCAAATAGTTTACGCAAATTTTACCAAGCGTAACAAAGCCGACGCTTCTATCTTATAACGCTGCGAATAAAGTAGAAGTTGTTTCTGAAATCATTGCATCTATCAGTGAAGTGGAAAGTGAAGACTTTTTAGAACAATAGTACAAGAGATGTTACGAAACGGATGATGTAACAAGTTCTGTAGATAACAAGGATTACACTCCATCTACCCATTCTGTACTACAAACCTTCTCACCACAAGAACTTGATGATTCAATTAGGGATTTAGGGTTATCAAAGATAGAGCCGAGTTACTAGCCTTAAAGTTAAAAAAGAAGAACTTGCTATCTAGTAAAACGAAGGTCTCTCTTTACCAAGATAGAGATACGAAGTTCAGAAAGTATTTCTCGCGGGATGCAGATCTAGTTTATTGTATCGATGTAAAAGGCTTGACAAATGAACTAAAGACAAATACGTACAGAGCTGAAGAATAGAGGCTGTTCGTAGATTCATCAAAACGTAGTCTGAAGGCAGTGTTGCTTTATAATAAGAAACAAATATGCACCAATACCAGTGGCGCACTTAACAGTATTGACAGAAGAATATGTTGATATTGAAGTAGTTCCGAAGTAAGTTGAATATGAAGAGCATGACTGGCATATTCGTGGGGACCTTGAGACTCTGTCTATGATTCTTGGGCAACGATCAGGCTATACAGAATTCCTATGCATTTTATGTCTCTGGGATAGTAGATAGGAGAAATCATTATGAGCCGATTGATTAGACACTGAGATTAGAGTTAGTTCCAGTCTCACACAATGTGATAAACGAATTACTCGTCGATCCTGCAAAAATCCTTCTGCCGCCTCTTTATACAAAGCTTGGATTGATGAAACAATTTGTTAAAGCACAAGACAGAGACGGTAAATGTTTTGCTTATTAAGGTCATAAATTTCCGGCTATTTCTGACAATTAACTAAAAGAACGTATTTTTGATAGTCCACAAAATCGTAACATAATAAAGGATGACAAATTTGTTGATGTAATGAATGATCTTAAGAAGACAGCATGGGTCAGTTTCAAGAAAGTTGTACAACACTTTCTAGGTAATAACGAAAGTGAAAATTACAGGAAGATAGTCTCTGCTATAGTTAAAAACTTTAGGAAACTAGGTTGTTTGATAGATCCCAAATTGCATTTTCTTCATGCATATTTGGATTTCTTTTTAGGAAACAGCGGAGATTTCAGTAAGGAGCAGAGAGAGCGATTCCATCAGGATTTCAAGACAAAGGAGCGTTGGTATCAAGGACGATGGTATGAGCATATGATGGCAGACTTCTGCTAAATGTTAAAAAAATAAATTGTAAGAGAAAAGGAACAAAAAGAAAATGAAAACTACTCCATAGATCTTACAGTGATAAACGTGTGCATAAGACTAGAAAAACATATAATGGAATTATAATTCTAGTATGGAAACCTAGTTAATGTCGAAAAACTCAGGTCAAATGTGCTTTAAGTGTGGCATTCGCCAAGAAAAAATTTTGAAGTACGCATAGTTTTCTCCTCTCAAATCCTGCTAAAACAACTAGAGCTAATAAAGGATAAATCAGATTCTATTTACTCCTACTAAGACCTGGCTACAATATATGTATGATGTTCAATGTAATAAGGGTGACGTCATACCCGCAAGAATTGCGTTTATAGAAAATTTACCGTATCAAAGAAAAAGCCTGACCTACTGAGGTAGAACCAAGTTCAGATTCGTATTCAGCACACCAGAATACATCAAGATATGATTTTTGGGCCGCCTTTCAGATGAATTTAATACTAAGAGTATTCCATGTATAAAAAAGCTGATTTTCTAGGGAATTTTTTGCGCCTAGTGTAAAACACTAACAAGATGAGGGTAAACTAATGCCATATTTGTATTTAGATAATCAAAATAAAAAATAATATTATACTCTGACCTGTTTACAGACAATCTCAAGAACAAAGGCAACTTCGTAAGCGGAAAAGCTGATTTTCTAAGGAATTTTTCGCGTCTAGAAAAAAGCTCTACGTGAGAGCGAGAAACTAGTCTCATATTCGTATTCTTGCACCAAAATACATGAAACAACATGCCTGATCTTTTCAGATGATTATAATAACAATGGTTATTTCATACCCGACAAAGCTAATTTTATAGGCAATTTTCCGCGTTTAGGGGAAATCCTGACGTGCTGGGAAAAAACTGATGTCAGATTCATGTGTAGCTCCCCAAGATATACAATAATACCATCCCTAATCTTTTTCCAGACGATTTTAATAGCAAGGGATATTTCATACCTGACAAAGCTGATTTTTTAGGGAATTTTCTGCGCCCAAAAATACATAAAAATATCGTACCTGATCGGTTTCCAGATGATTTCAATACCAAGGGTAATTTATACCCAGACAAATTAATTTTCTAGAGAATTTTCCGCATCTAAGGGAAAATCCTAACATGCTGGGGAAAAACTGATGTCGGTCTCGTATCAAGCGCCCCAAAATACGTTTAGGTACCATACTCTAATATCTCGCACAACCAACTTTTCTTGTAGGACTGTGTTATTGTACGCACCAGGCATAGACGATTATTATAAGTACCATTCTTCTACAAAAAATCTGTTTTTAAAACTTAAAACGCGTTTTTCTCAAAACAACGTTTTTTTAATCGGACCGAGGGTTTTACAAAATTTTACTGAACCGATTGAGCTAAAATTTGTATATGTAATTCAACATACCAGTGGCTCTCGCAAATATTAGAATTGTATATTTTCACTAAAAATTTTTTATTAATTCTCCCGATTTCCGGCAAAAAAACACGATTTTTGAAACAAAATTTTGTTGGAAATCCGCCATTTTGTTATTTTTTAATAAAAATGTTTAAATCCACTACCTGCCAGAATAACAAGCCTTTCAAACATTAATCAAATTGAATTTTTTGTTTCAGACAACTAAAAGTGCCGAAATCACTCGGGCCACCCGCCTGACTTTTTTTTGGACCTCCACTTTAAAAGCAAAAATTAGTAAAAAAAATATTGTTAAGTAAACTTAAGAAAATGTTTCGTACACTTTATATTGTAAATAATAACATATTGAAATTGAATATAATTGACTAATTATTAAAAGTGTTCTAAGCTAACAATTTATGCAGTAGTTGAACTGTTAAACTCTTTGTCTTCTTTTGCGATAAGGACGCAATATGTGTTGAGAAAGAATAAACAGAAATTCGAGTTGAAATGAGTATCATTGCAGCGTATTAATGGTTTAAATAACATTTTGTAATAATAACATCTAACTGTACAGTGCAACTATGTGCACCTCCTAACCTTATTGCGCAACCAGAAAAAGCCGCATTATTGAATTTGAATTTGAATCTTCTTTTTGGCAACCTAACTTACTGAAAATCAAACCTTCGCACCGGATTCCTGAAAAATGTATATTTTGCCGCCTTTGGCTACACCACCTGCATGAGCTCGCGTAGCGAAATAAAAAGTCATTGGCCCCTCGAAAATCTTGTGCAAAAGCAGCATTAGGTGTAAGAAACTGCTAATTATTGAAATAGGCTATAACTCAAATTATATCTATTATGAATATTCAAATCAACCTATTTCTATTTCTTTTTACATAATTAATAAGTTCACGACCCGACACTGTACAACATACTACTTGAAGAGAGTTATTTCCTTAATCAAATAATGTTCATTTTCCTGATATGGTGAAAGTTTCTTATGCCATCCCTAGTTACACAACACTTAATGGTCGACATAAGTTTCAATACCCTGCGATTTTCCTAAAAAGAAGACATATCATCTTTGAGTATAAGCTGCGCAGTACAGGTACTATTTTATACTTAGGTATTCTTTTTCACCAACCACATGTATATGCCTTATTTGACACAGGAAAATGACAGTAGTATATTTTAAGGTCTGCTGACCCAATAAGATTAGGCGTAGGCCGTAATTTGAAACTTGTTCGCGCGCTTGATAAAGCTAGTACTATTGTACACCGTCCTTACTATCACTTTTGCCCACAAGAAATACTACGAAGACACATTAGGGCAAGCGATTATGCCAACTGCATAGCAAAGAATCAAGAATAGCAAGAAATATAACTTAACCAACAGGGTATTAAAAGCCTTAAACTGTCAAGGGTGTATACTATCGTGCATATGATGAAGCGTATCAACATTTGTAGGACGGACATCGGGAGGATGCTGAAAAGTACAATTAATCCTAATAAACCGGCAACTGTGGTCTAGTGGTTATTACGTTGCAACTAAACCGCATCGCTGGTAGAACGCGGGCTCGAGTTTCAGGTGATCCATAAACTGGTTTTGCAAGAACTAAAAATAAGAAGTACAATACACAGGTTTTACTGCGATTTTCCTAGCGCACTACAGAAAGATTAAAATTTAGAAAGTCAAGTTAACAAAAAAAGATATTGTAAGTGAAAATTAGTACTGATATTTTGAAAGACAGGCGCAGCCGCTTGAGTGTAGAATAAGTAGAGTTTTTCCTTAGGGGGTACTATAAAGTTAAAAAGATGCACTAAAGTGAATTTGTTTATAATGTATAAATGTTAAAAAATAGACGTACCTAATCTTTTAAAGGAAATAACGGAATAATAATTTTCTTGTTCATGATGCTTTTTAAAAAAACAGGAATGCATGATGCTCAAAATAATTTTAGCACAGCTGAAACATTCAAATGATTTCTCATTTACATGGAGTAACCAATCCTGATATCATTCAAAGAAAATTATGTTTCTTTAAGTTTAAATTTGAAAACAAATGTGTCTTTAATTTAAATTGAAAGCTTATTACGTTTTTCTGATAATTTTTAAACTAAAAGCAAATGTTTAGAAAAATAAAATGTTGTAGGTCGTTAAAATGAGTGCTACTTTAGTTGAATTACAAGATTTCTTGCAAAGATTCATTCACAAGATTTTTCTTAATTGTTAGTTAGCACCATAGGAGAAATTTTTTTATAAATGCGGACCAGCCAAAGTGAATTACTTAAAATTATTCTGTATAACTTACAATTTTTTCGGATTGTCAAGGATTGCACTGGATCACGTCAGATTATGGTGGATTAATATGCCTAAATCAGACTAACGCAAATTTTTTACCAATAAGATTTCTTTGAAACAAAACTGTTAGATTATAAAAATGAATAGACTTTAAGCAAAATAATAAAATTATTGTTAAATAAAAAATATCAATTAATTACTGAAAAGTGTTTCACCCTTTGGAACAATTTTGGTTACCGTGAATATTTTCTTTTTTTTCACAGACTAGAGTATTGGTAGGTACTAACTGTAATTTCAATAAATACTTTTCAATGTTTTGAGAAGTGAAATTTTTTACAATGTTTATGAATATTAATAGAAAAAAAGTAGTTTCAATAAATTTTAAGTAATGCAAAGAACTTAGGAGAAATTAAGGGATTCAGGGATTTCAGATGATTAGAAAATTTCTCTGAATTCAGCGCATGCTGAACACTGAGCATTTAAGTAATACAAAGAAATGCAAACGAATAAGAGAAATTGAGAGATTTAAAAAATCAGGAGATTTAAGGAGTCCAGGAAATTTAAGGAATTCAGGATATTTAGAGAAATTAAGAAATTTCAATTTTAGGAATTCGAGAAATTCAGTAAAATTTAGGAATTTAAGGATTCAGAGTATTCAAAGGAATTTAAGAAATTCCAAATATTGAATATATTTGAATACCTCAGAAATTGAGAGAATTCAAGAGTTATGAGGCAATGAAATTCATTCAAGGAATTCAGAACATGAAAAAGGCTTTGTGAAATCAAGGATTTTCAAAATATTCAAGGAGTCCAGCAAAACTTCAGAGATTTCAATCATTTAGGTTTGTTCAAACACAAAAATATTAGTTGCAAAATTAATGGATCTTCTTAAGTTACAAGCTAATTATGACCTTTTGACCTGGTACCCTATGTTTTCACCATGGTCTTTTTCCGTCATAAACTGTTACTCTTTCTGTTCAACCTATATATGCGTCACCTCTTTCTTGTTCCATGTGTTTGTATTTTTATGTTTGTAAGTTCATTCTGATGTAGTTTGACCATTGTAAAAATTAATTAGTTCACAAGTATGCTAAAAAGAAAAATCCGAAATCATTTTTCACACGGAAATTTCTTAATATCCTTCCGGGGCAGATCTAAATGATCTTTCGAAATTTTCATTTAATTTTTCTATCACACTAGCTGCCTTATTTAACAATCTTTATTCTCATTTCAATATTTGTTCTCCGATCTCGAATCTTATTGGTCTACGCCTGAGATTACAATATCTAGACTACGAGCAATTTGCCGTTTCCTAATTTTCCACTACTTTTTCTCTAATTATTTTTAATTTATGCATCCTATCTGCTTATTTTCCTGGTTCTTGCAAATCAATAACGTTTTAATTTTCTAAATTTTTGGTCAATGTTTGCATTGGTTGGAATTCTCTCTCTAGATTAAAGAAAGTTGGTGTAAATCCTGTCGAAGAATGTTTACTTTATTTAACGTCAATTGCAAATTGTTTAGATACTCATCCCATAATTTATGATTTTTTTCTTAATATACTTTTAATGCCATTTTTATTAATATATTGCATCGTTTTATTGGGTTTACTTGTGCATGGTATTCAGGTGTTTTTGAATGTCTGATACCAAATATTTGAGTTCAATTAATGATTGATTTACCTACTTATTACTTTTTCTTATCTGTCAAAAAATTGTAGAAAGTTCCCGATTTTGAAATCATCTAATTGTAAAATTGTTTTTTAATTGTTGATGCTAATTTATTTTTAACAGATATTAATTCTACCATTTAGGGAATATATATACGAACACTAGAATTTGCTGGTTTTTTGACTTTGACATCAGCAAGGGATCCACCAACACAAGTTTTTGCTTTAAATTGAAAAAACAATTATTTACACACTCAAACTAAAACTTCAAAGATACTAGATTGAAATATTCAAGATGTTAAAGTCATTGGTTGCAGAAAAACTTGATAGACTTCTCGGGCGCTTGGTGAAACCTATAGTCAATGTCTTATGCCGTACGTGAACTTGTTGAAAAATGATGATTATGAATATTTTCTTTACAGGATAGTAATAATAATGCTGTATATAGTTTGGATGGAATAAAATGATTGATAAAAGTGTTGTTTCTTCTCCAGAAAAACCTTCGAGGTAAGAAAGCTCTGCGTATCATACTTGCATGCACCTTTTAATATACACAAAAAACCTTTGACTTTATCTAGTTGCCTGTACCATAGCGAAACTTTAGTTATTACATTGTAGTGTAGTTCATTATTACATTACACTTTTTACATACATTACATACATTATATTATAATTATTACATTATAGTACATGATAGATTTCATGTGTAAACATTGATTTTTCTCCATGCACACGCCTCTTGTGATTTTCTAGACATACTTTTTGTAATTGAAATGTTAAATTTTAAAATTGAACATGAATTTTGAAAAAAAATCAAAAAGCGTATCACACAGTACTTTACAATTTTTTTCGACAATAATCCATCACCAAAAAATGTATAATCATTCCAACATTTCCAGAGATAACGTTGGACCAATAAAGTTTTTGTTTACTCCAATCATTGTTCAAACTGTTTGCATATGTTGATATACTTTTTTGCACGAAAAGATTTATTCTACGATATATAGGTATATACGACGGAAAAGCACAAAAAATCGGCATGAAATTATTTGTTAATAACTAAGGCTTAAATTTAGGATACCATAAGATATAGCGACTAGGGGCCGTCAAATATTCCACGCAGATAATTTTTTTGTAGGGGGGTGGGGGCTAAAAGAGAGGGAGTAAAAAAACAAGAGCTTGCTACGTGTTATATGGACAGCCTTCTGGTATATATATGGTAGCATCTTGTGGAAAATTTATTAGTTACGAAGTTAACGTACGTCGAATCTACTGCAACAGAAAATGAAGATCGGCGCTGGAACTCTATTCCTTGGTTTATCCGTTTGCCTTCATTCTATTGGTAAATATATAATAATCTATAATAATATAATATCGAATCTATAATTTTCAGTAAATTTTCAATAAAAGTTTGATGACAACAAAACAAATTAATATGGAAACGAGAATGATGTTTAACATTCCCATTTTTTTGAAATAATAGCAACATATGGAAAGAACGCGGTTTGTTTTGAATATTTAAGACCATCATGCACGTGCCTATTCATAACTCATTGTAAGAGTTTACATTTACTTATAACGTTAGCTCTAATTTTACAATACGATATCCAGAGAAAAGTTACGTTTTAATTTTAGAAATTATTTCTTTCACTTTGCTATTTTCAATATAAAGTAAAAGTACACTTGAGAGAAGTAAACATTTGTTTATTTTTGAAAAATGTGTTCCCTTTTTAAATAAAGAGAATCATTTGCTTTATATTATTTATTTAATTCAAAAAAGGGCAAAATAAGCAAGTTAAATAAAAGAACGTGATTGTGTAACAATACAAACATGCTCACTTTGATTGAAACAGTAAAAAGGTAATATTTCTTTTGTGTCACCACCACGTTTAGGACTGCCACCTGGAAGGGGGGGGGGGAGTCAACACACTTTGATCCTACACTGAAATTCTGTGTACACATACATACTCTATATAATTTGCTGAGTGTGGGCGACTTCTCACTGATTGATAGCAATTGAAATCTCTACAGAATGATTCAGTATTTTCACAAATTGTCTTTTGTAAAATAAACTTGTTATTTTTTAAATATTGCCTTAGGGGAACGTCTTTTAATTGCGTGAGGATTTCACGGAATTTGAGGGATTTTTAAAGGTCTTTAAGGATCTTGACCAGATTTCGAAAATCTCATCAATTTCAGGAATTACAAAAGACTTACAAGATTTCAAGTGATGTGAAAGTATTTTTAAGGATGTTAAGAAACTTAAAAGGGCTACAAAGTATTACAAATGATTACATTATTTTTCACAAAATTTATTGAGATTCACAAATTCTTCCAGGGATTTCCAAATATTTTAAGGTGTTTTGATGTATTCGAAAGAAATACAAAGTATTTCCAATTAAAAAAATGTAGCGGTTTTGGAATATTTCCAGGATGTCAGAAAATTTTAATTGGATTTCGAAGAATTTTAGGCATTTTAGGAAATTTTAAAGATTCACATCAATGTTAAGAAACGACAAGTATCAGTTCTTTAGATTTTGAATCGCTAATTCAAATCCATGGTCGTAATTTCGCCATCAAGTCTTGTTTTTTTACAAGCTCAAAAAACAACGTTTCTTGGACATATTTCATAATACAAAACATGTTATTGGAAGTGAGTCTTAGTTTTGCAATTCTAAACGTGAATTTAGATTCAGCAGCCCAAAGTACGTAAAAATGGTCTAGTTTAGTCCGCCAAAAAAAACGGATAAACCGGCTGACCAAACAAGGATTTTCATTGAATCCGAATCCGGGCCAGAATTATGAAATCAGCCCTTGTGTTTTTTTTTTGACCTCAAAAAACATATTTATTTTGTAGATTTTTTGGAATGTAAAATATGGCCCCAGAAACACGCGCTTGTTATGCAAATCTCACCCAAGATTCAGATTCAGCAGCTGAGAGTATATTGAAATGGTCTTTTTTGGTCCACTGGACTGAAAACATTGCAGGAAGGGGGGAAGACTGTACACAGTTTAAGATCCTACTATTTTGATGGTGAAAAAGTTTTGGTGGAGCAGGCTAGTCATCTCTCATATTTAAAATTTAAAAGTGTGCCGAAACTTTTTTTTTCATCAAAGTATTATGGTCTTGAACCCTTTGGATTCGGATTCAGTGACACAAAATCCATAACAATTGACTAGTCTGGTCATCCGGAACTCTTCTTTCGCCTCGCAGAGTTGGAAGTCAAGCAGATCAAACTAGATAATTTCTATGTATTTTTGGCCACTGAATCCAAATTATCTATAATATTTGCAAAACGAAGTCGCATTTCTTTACAACATGTTTTAAATTATAAAAGATGTCGGAAAAAAGATGTTCTTTGAGGCTGGAAAAAAAGCGAAAGATTGAAAATAAACCAAATTATTGTCACTGCCATTTATTTTTCTATACATACCCTCAAAACTTAAAAAATCTGTTTGCTATTTTATTTTACAGAACTAATAAGTTCACAACCTAATCGTGCAATAAAGACTACCTTGAAGGACTTGTTTCTTGAATCCAGGGGTATACATTTTCCTGATATCGAGAAAGTAGGACATGAAAGTGTTCAATCCATCCCAAAATTCACAACACTTAATAATCACCAGATGGTGGAACCAGCTACAACTTACTTAAAAAGAGGTACCGTCATCTTTGGGTGGCTGAAAGAAGATGATGATATTGAGCCACTAGATCTTTTGTTTGGCCAAAAATATCTATTTGCCGTATTCGACACAAAAAATGAACAGTGGTATACTCTATCCTCTGATGAATTAAAGAGATTGGGTTCAGATCGTAGTTTATCACTTGTTCGTTTGCATGATAAG
>JAUELO010271274.1:0-15430 GCA_032357855.1 Amphibolips quercusostensackenii | reverse complement strand
CCACATTCCTGGAAATCCCTCCACTGCCATACTTTACTAGTTGTTTCAGCCTCTTCCCAACTTCTTGTGGTCTGAACAGCCACGCTTCGTTTTCCACCCCGTTCAGCCCTGCTGCTTTCAAACTTTTTAGCCTCCTTATTTGTTTATCTATCTCTCAGGCATTCGACTCCTTTATCTCTGCCTCCCTCGTTTTTCTACTCACATTATCTCTCTTTCTTGAATCCGAGCAGTTTCTCTTTCCACTTCTTGTACTTTCTCTTTAACTTTTTTTTCATTTTTTACAATACCCATCCTACCACAGTTTCACCATTTCTTTCTTCTTCTTTCTAAATACCTTTTTTGGCACACACTCTATCACTTCTTCTTTCAAATTCTCCTATATTCATATACTACCACCTTCCCTTCGCAGCGTACCTTTTCTAAAAGCTTATAATACTTTTCTTTCGCCTACCTCGTCTAGTTTAACCTTTACCCCGTCAAAGCTTATTCGCCATCTTGCCCTTCGCCGCTCCCCTGCCTTATCCACAACCCTAATCGCTGATGGTCAAGTTCTACTCTCTCTTCCACTGCGAATCTCTCTGCCTCCTCTAACTCTTGCATATTCATGACTACATAGTCTCTCACCGATAACCCTATCTTACTCACATATGTGTGTTCTCCCCCTTTATCCCCTCTTATCATACATCCCGCCACCACCAATCCTTTATTCTCCATCCAGTTCTTCAGAATCTCCCACTCCTTATTTATTATTTTATCCTCCGATTCTTTTCGAAGCCCTTCCTCTCCCTGCAAAGGCCCCCTTTACACCCCATTCTTGCATTAATGTCTCTGCCCAGTACCACTATACCCTCCTCTTTTTCGCCTATCGAGTCTTGCACCCTTTTTTAATTCTTTCTATCCTATCCTCATTGTACACTGTTACATACTCACACGTTACCCCTCATATCTTTACTGCCCTTATTTGCACGCTCTTCCTTTTTCTTCGTTTCCATGAAATTCTTCCTCTAATCTATCTGTTATCCAAGTTATAAAGCCCCCACTAGCCCTTCCTTTCTTGTTTACTCTGGTCACATCTTGGAGTCTACACCTATACCCCCTTGGTATTTTTGGCTGTACTCTATCCCACTCCTATCTCGCTTTCCGCGTCTCGACTAGTCGTGCAACATAAAATTCTTGTGTATACCTTCAGAACTCCTCATCTTCAATCTTTACCCCCGCTACATTCCAGTACAGTACCTTCATTACTTCTCCGCTCTGCTTGACCGCCGCTCACTTTATTCCTATGAAACAAATTCCCCTGCACTTCCTTTAGCACCTTTTTTTTCTCGTCCCACACTTACATTTTTTTCTACTTTTTTTTTCGATGCCCAACCTTCGCATTTCTCCCGTCACTTTTTTTTCTCCCAGCCTTGTCGTCCAGCATTCTCTGTACCTTCGTTTCCTTCCTGGTCCAATCGTGATCGATAAAACCTCTTATCCTTCATCCTAGTTTCATTTTGCATTACACTCAAGTTCTCTTCCTAGCTCTCCGAATCCACAACCACCACTGCCTTCTTCTTTCTCCCCTCCAGCCTAACCCGGATGATTCTGGAAGAAAAAAAAGCAACTTAAACCATGTCGATGATTAATAATTAATAACAATCACGTGGTTTTCTAAGGCTACAGAAAAAAAATCTTGGTTGAGTAATGCTGGATATTCCAAATAATAATGCAAAATTTGCCACAGTCAATAAAAATTTTTTATCGAAAAAACTGGCATTTCTCAAATTAAAAAAATTAACAAAAGGAATTGTTTTCTTTCAAATCAATAAAAATTAGAAGTAAAATTTTCTGATTTTTAGCTCTATAAAAATCTTCAAAATAAAGATTTTTTGTTCTGTCAACTTAGAAAACAACTACAAACCAACATTTTTTCACTTCTTACTGAATACAATTGTTAAATAATAAGTTTTTTGATCCATGCATCGCTTATATTGATCTAATGTTCTTTAAATATTTTTTTAATAGTCTTGTTTTCTGCGCAGATTGTATCATAACATTTTTTCGTAAAGTATTCCTTAATAGTCAGTGTTATTGATTTCCCCTTTGCTGCATACCACTTTATTGAGCTACTTTTTAAAGATGCTGGTAACACTACTGACTCTATCATTGATGTATTTTTCAAGGTCCTCTGTCGGGTTATTTTGTCGCATCATGTGTACAAATATATTTTTGACACCGTTCTTTCAATGCACAGATGCCGGTACGAAAACTGTCGAAAATTGCGTATTCAATGACACTTGGTCTTTTAGGCCCATAATAAATGAATTTTACAAGGCATCCTTAGGTCCTATTTAAAATGATCAAATCAAATTTTTCTATAAATACGTTTACTTCTCAGGGTTTTGTAGTCCCGTGCAGAAGCACTCTTATTGTACATGGAATAAGTGCAAAAGACTCTTATTGTACATGAAATAGGTCTGTTTTTTCCTGTGCAAGTTTTTTAATTCTACAAACAGTGACTTAATTTTTTTTAAAATTGTGATGCTATCATTGTTGATAATCTTTATGGCCTTACCTGGTTTATTCCTTCATTTCTCCTTGATGTCGGTAACATTTACGGAACCCAAGCGCTTAGTCACCAACAGCATGTACTTTGTAAACCATCCGTTTTCCAACTTTTTATGCAAATAAGAGGATACTACTGTGATTGATACATAATGTGACCTGCTAAAGGTTGAAATGATCCGTGGTTAACTTAACCTATACTATGCAATGTATAGGCAATAATGAAAATCACTTAGCAGCTCTTAAAGTTCTGAATCAAATAAAAAAGGTTAGATCAAGTGGGCGCTGCATATTCAGTAAAGATTTGTCTACTCACGCTTGCGCCTAAGTCTTGCAGTGGCAGACACATCATACAAGAATTTAGGGCATTTTAGCGTTAATCCAGAAGAGCAAAACACTCAGTCGCCACAAGTGAAGTTTTGATTTTTTTGAAAGTCTAGCGAGGACAAAAATTGGCAGACGAAACTAAAAATTTAGAATAAGACTTCTACGAAGATGACCAGAACAGTCGAATGACTCCAGGTAAAGAAAATTGCATATCTGTCAAAAAGCTAGATGGTATTTGTGACCATATACAGAAAAGACTGATTATGTGCAGTCTTTGCGAATCATATGCCAGATTTGTAACTCAAAACGAAAATGTAAACAATGGATCTTTAAAATTCTCACAACTAAGACCAAATCACTGTGTTTTAGCTTGAGGATTGATTTTAAAAATTTTAATGAAGAAAAAAGAGACAATTGTTAGATTCTTAGGATTGTTTGGAAGAAATTATGTGCAGAAAATCCATTGATGCTTGTCATTCTAACGGATGCGAGTCTTGTTGTGATATTAGGATTTTTGAAAAGTACCTGATTAATCTATTGGACGTGAAAAGTTTTAACTCAGTGATATATTAAACCTAAACTAGAAAACCTAAGACCTTTTGCTACTTATGCGAAACAACAAGGTTTTTTCACAAAGCACCTGAAAGTTATGCTAAAAGGAGAAGAGTTCTTAATTATGCTGGACTTTTCTGAAAATTATAATAATATTATTTAAAATTCTGTACAAGCTTTCTACGGGAATAATAATTAAGCTACTATACTTTCAGTTGATATTCACTATAGAACAGGAAACGAACTAAAGCATTTAAAGATAGCAACCATATGTAAGAGACAGAGCCACGCAATATTTTAAAAATAAATATGCCTTTAGCAATATTTCAAATCGCAAACAACATTTTGGAATACCTGCAGAAACAAAGTTCCAAGCAAATAAATATGGAAAAGGTCTAGGTGCTTAGCGCAGAATTTAATCCTTACTACAATTAGGATATTCAAATGGCTTTAAAATCACTCGAGCGAAACAACACTTTTTTCTAGTTTGAAAAAAGATCGTATAAAGATGACCGACAAGCTAAAGACTTGATTTACGAAAGCAGTTACAATTTTCGGTACTTTAAAAGACCACATATTATTTCCAAATAAAAACGTACAATTGCGAATTTCAGAGGAGAAAATAACGAGCAAAAAAAGGCGAACTAAATCAATTATGATGAGCCAGCTTCGCTTGAGAATCATGCATACAGCTAAGTCCCCGGTTGGACTGTCTAAACTGTCCTTGCGCGCGTGAGTGGGCTTCGCTAAGATATATTTGAATAAGCACATCACTACCGTATGGTCGATTAAACTCTAAAACTTTCAAAGCAATCAAAAGACATTTTTTTTGAAGTCAAAGCAACTTAGAAATAATGCGCTATTTTTGAAATACTGTACAAATTCCTGCGGTCGAATTATATCTAAATAAGCCAGAAAAAGATTAAGAAATTTACGTTATTATAAACCTCTTCCTCAAAAAGAAATAAAAATCAAAGGTGTAGAATTTTATTCTTTTTACAGCTTTAAAAAATTCACCTTACTTTACGAGTTAAAACGTAGGTTAACATTTTATGTTAGGTACAAAAAATGTTTCATGTAGTACCCTACTCTCTAAGCTCTGCTGGACAAACTTCCACATCTGGTAGGAAGGGACGAAAAAATCTAAATCTTTGGTTTTCCTCCAGCGTTAGTGGAATTAGCTCCTCCATGTCACATATGCTTACTTTAACTCTCACGCAATTATCTATGGAATGAGCGCAATGCAGTAATGGATACAAGGATCGTGCTCTATCGCAATAGATCAAGCCAATGATAAATCCCAATTTCACTCCTACTAAATATAATCCATTCCATGTGACAGGAGATATCTCTGCAGTTCGGTTATCAGGTCTTTGGAATAAATAAACATTTGGTCTATAGGGACTTGGATGAATTGCAGCATCTTTGGCTAATTCTGCAAAAAGAGAACACAATTAGAACAATTTTTATAGTAAAGATTTGATAAAAATTACGTGGTTTCCCAAAACCAAAGGAAAAAATACAAAATCAAGGTTGACTAACACAGAATATACAAAGTAATAATAATAAAATTGCTACTATTCACTCAATAAAAACGTTAACAAGAGAAAACTGTCTGTTTTGGTTTTTCCTTATTTTGTTTTTACTGCGATAACTCACGGTTCTTCTGCAACTGAATAAAAAAAAAATCTTTAAAGCCGTTTCTGAAAAAAACTAAATTTTGAAAACATATACATAATGTTAAATGAATGCTAAAAATACTAAGAAGGCTTCAGAGAGTGTTCAGTTGCACATTTATTTGTAGTAAATATTTCATTCTATTATCAGGCATAATTTTTAATTTTTTAATATTTTATAACAGGCTTATTTTCGTCAACATTATACACTATTTCAAAGATTATTTAAACAATGAAAAACAGACAATACCTCTACTGTAATTAAAATAAGACATAAACTTATAAATACTATGATATTACCAACACAATAGGGCAAAACTGTCAAGCTGAGGAGCACGAAACCAAAAATTATCCGCATTTTTTTTCTAAAAACAGAAATTATTTTTGGGTGATTTTAATGTATGATTGAAAATATTCTACAGAATGCCTTATTATATACCCGTCATCTTGTTCGTAATCTGAAATTAGTTTACATATTTGTAAGACAAACTAAACAAAAATTTATCTTAACCAAACAGCCTTATAAATTAGAGTCGTACAGTTGACATTTTCAAGAAAAATAATAAGGTTTAGCCGGTGTAAGGAGGAGTGCTAACAGATCATAAACATTATCTACAATAAGTCATGACTTCGACTTCTTATATAGGTTATTGATAATTGAAGTATGATTGTCATCTTTTTGCAAGACTTAATTAAGAATAAACGAAAGGCGCAATCCCTAGATTTTGTTGAAATTGAAATAAATAGTTGCTGTATGCGATTAAAAAATCTTTTTTATGGTAGCTGCACAAAATAAGTGTATTTTGCTGCTCGCAGAATTATCTGAGAGATCAAATATATAAAAGAAGTTCAATCAAAAAGTAACAAAGAAGTGTAGATGACTTTGAATCATTAATTTAAATGTAAAGCTACTGATTGTTCAAAGGTATAAACTTGCAAGGCTTGCATTTTCTTCTTGTTATGGATTTTGAAGACTACTTAGTTAATTGTCAAAGTTTGGATCATCAAGAGAAAAAAGTCTCCTTTTACTTATATTTTCAAAACTTTTGTGCCTATTTCCTTCTCTTGTATCGACGGATACAGCAGCTTCGTTTTCATATTCCGAATAAAAATTATGTCAATTAATTTCCATCGATAAACGTTGCCACCTTATTAACAGAGTCCATACATTTTCGCTTTATTCTAAAGTTCCAAATATATTTTGAGTGTTTTTCCTTTTCAAACCTATGACTTTTAAATCTCCAAACAATTATCCCATGCTTTAGGCATTAAGAACTTTGCATTCCCTAAATTTGGTACGTAGAGTACCAAATACATTATTGAGTACATCATTAGAAATTATTATGAACCATTGTGAAAAAACTACTTTGAGTATTTCTTGTCGAAAACTGATTGAAATCTTGTTATCAATACAGTTTTTTATTGGTTATTTATTGGTTCATACGTGTCAAACCATTCGCGATACCTTGTTAAGTCATAAGAAGCCCCACTATTTAGGTACTATTTTTTACTTTTTTTGTGTGTTATATACCCTTGTTTATGGTACCTATTTACTTTTTATGACAGGAAAGTGTTAGCAAAAAATTCTTCCTATCTAAACTTTTTTTTAACCAGAACTAATTGATTTTCCAATACGTCTTAAGTTTATGGATTGTTTGCTGTAGAAGCCAAGTTCCATAGGTGCTTAAGATGCACAAAATCAGATGTAAGATCTACAAAAACTTTTGCAATGACAGAACTTCCTTGAAACTTTTTACTAAAAGCATTTAATTTTTCAATAATACTGTTAAGATATAGATATACTTTATCCAGTGGAGGTTTCATTACTATCGCGTCGACCACCTTATTAATCTGCAGTGCTTTAAAAACAGCCTTAACATTAAACCCAGATCGCTGATAGTTTTCTGATATTATATATAGAGCAAAATTATTATATTCTATCCTGGTTGCTAGTATCGACATTCACAATGAACAAAATCTCTTTAATCTAGGCTCAGATAGCTCGCAATCTAAATGCAATATTTTTATCACAATCTGCGCAAATGCCCTAGTGCTAGGTTGCACCAGAGCCAAATGGTTCATCTTAACGGTCCAAACTGTGAATTGTTCAATTTTGAACAGATTTGGAATCATTTTTCGAAAAAAGTTCATAAAACGGTAAAGATGAGCTAGGTTCGCTCAATTAAGCTTTTTAACCTCAAGCATACAAAAAAATACATTTTTTTACATACGGCTCCTAACTGGTCAAGAGAATTCAGGTCCGCTAATAATCTAGACTTGTAGACCTTAATGAAGGGTTATTTTCCGAAGGACTTTGTAAAATATTAAAGCTTGACCTAGTGGACTACGAATTCGACTTTGCCTAAATTTGTTTAGTATTTTTTTTTCATGAAAATCAAGTTTAGGTTTAGAATATACCCCCTGGTGAACCCAGACTTCTCTTGTTTTATAAATTAAGCGTTTTAGATTAAATAGAAATAAAGCGTCTTTTAATTCTTTAATGTATATTTTTCAACTAACTAATGACTCGTGTGGATCATTCGGTTTGTCTTGGCACTTATCCTGCTCCATATCTTTACATCCAAATAATTCTTTAAAAAAGTCACTCCTATTGCCCAAACGAAGTATTGTAATAAACAAGCCCTTTTTAAAACATATGCTACTTAAACTCTTCTTGTTACAAATATTTTTTGAATCGACAAAATGTTCTAGCACCTTGTACGTACATTTATCTTTGGACTACAGCACATCTATTTATATGTCCTAGTAGAATGATTGTTTCCCCAGCATCACAAGTAACTATAGTACAATATCATTTAAAGTATTCAGGAAGGCGTCATTTACTTTACTCGTTTCACCAATAACTGGAGCGTAGCACACTATAATACATAATCCTTTGATTCACACTTTTATTTTAGTCCACAACAATCTGTTAAATACAAATTTCTGCTTCTTGAAACGCTGTTTTTCTTTCTAATTTATGATTAGACCGACTCCTTGACTCGTACGTGATGCACTATTTACTACTGACCATAGTTCTAACCCGATTTTTAACTTTTTATTTCCAATCTTTTTTTGCAACCTTTTATTTATCTTTGTTTCGACCTTAATAAAAATATGATTACGTATGAAAATATTTATATAAATCTCATCACTGTTTCAAGTTATTTCTTAAAAATACGATTTGATATATCATAAACATTTCGTAATCAAATGATGTCAATTCAATGAAGATTGCTTCGTTCATGTTTGATATAGCAGATAATATGCTTTTTCAGACCAAAAAAGAAAGATGTAAATATAGCTTATATTTTTAAGTACTATAAAAATTTCTGCGGTCGAATTATATGTTAATATGCCTAAAAAGAAAATTAAGAAATTTACCTTATTACCACACCCCCAATGAGGAAAAAAATGAAAACTAAATATACAGAATTTTAATTCACTTTGCGACTTTAAAGTTTTACATTATTTTCAGAGTTGAAAACATACTTTGAAATTTTATGTTAAGTAGGCAAAATGTTTTTGGGATGCACCCTGCTCTCTAAGCTCTGCTGAATAATATGCGAAATCTGGCGCGCAGTGATGAAAGAATCTGATATTTCGGTTTTTCTCCGCCGTAAGTGGAATTGGCTCCTCTATGTTACGTACGCTTACTTTGACTCTTACGCAAGTATCCTGCTCAGTAATATTGAAACGAGTGCAATGCAGGACTGGATTTAAGGGTCGTACTCTGTCTGTATAGATCAGTCCAATGATGAACCCCAAATTTACTTTTACTAAATATACTCCATCCCATGCAATGGAAGATATCTCTGCAGTTCTGTTATCTGGTGTTACAAACAAATGAACATTTGGTCGATAGGGGGCTGGATGAATTGTATTACCATGTTTGGATGATTTAAAAAAAAAAATATTCTCACAATGTCAATGTGAAGATTTAGTACTAACTACGTGGTTTTCTAAGGCCAAAGATAAAAGTACAGAATCCCGGTTGACAAACACAGAATATACTTAATAATAGCAGAAAATTCGACACTGTCTACTCAGTAAAAATTTAAAAAAAAAGATAATTGTTCTCTTTCGATTTAAATTTAAAAAAAAACAATTATTACCTTTAATTTCATTTTTTCTAACTCAATACAAATCTTTTTTTAAAAACGTCTCTCTTCCAAATCGAAAAAAGTTCCAAATCAAAAATTCGCTCCTTTGAACTCGGTAAAAATGTTTTTAAAAAATTACCCTTTTCCAGTCAAAATTTGAAATATTAAACAGTTTGAAGCATCACTAATTGATTTATAATGAGAGTGTATCATTTTTATATTGTAGGTCTATTTGCATTGCAATCGTTTGTCTACTACAGTTCCCTCAAAACTTTTTAAATCTGATTGTGAAGATCTAAAGAATTTCACCGAATAATCATCATGAATGTGGCATTTCTCGCTAGTATGCGTTACGATATTAAAGTAAAAACAAAAAATAAGGCCAAATTTGAATATTTTTTCTTCTGTAAGGAATATTTTTGGTAAAATATATAAAAAAACAAGCATCAAGCTCATATAAAATTAATTTAAAATATACATATTTATGTGATCGTTTTTTCATTTCAGCTTTTACATTTTGCACCAGGAAAACAACCAATTTCACCGAAATTGTAATAAATTTGTGCTAAAAATATAAGGAATGTTTTTGACAGTCATCAATTGAACAGGATTTTGTGATAAATATTTTGCTTCATTCTTAAATGTAATTTTAAAATGTGTTATATTCAACAATGAGTTTATTTTCGTTAATATTATCAACTATTTTAAAGATCATTTAAACGACTACAGACAGGCTATATATTAACTTTAATTAAAAAATACATACACTTATAGATATTATTATATTTACCAACAAAATGGGACAAAACTGCTAAGCTAAGAAGCACAAAACCAAAAATTATCTTTATTTTCTCCTTAATAAAAATAACGTTTTGTAACTTGTGCAAAGAAACTGCATGATGAAAGTTGCGAGATCAAAAAATAAAGCTGAGTACGAATATTGTCATGAATTAGTTTGTCTTTACCAAACAGCCTTATCACAATCCCTAGATTCTAAAAATATTTTAAAAAATAGTTGTTAAAAGCGATCTAGAAAGCTTTGACTTCATTTTCCATGAATCATCCTTCACTGTTCAATTTCCTGGAGTATTCTATGTTAATGTAATGGTAAACAGACATTTCTGAGAAGCCCTTTCAATAATACAGACACCTTATAAAAAAATGTTTATACTTTGAAATAAATGATAATTTTAGCCTAATTAGCCCGTTGTATATAATAAATTTAATCCCAAAACCTCTTGAACCCGACGCCTTTCAACCCCTCAATCGCTTAAGACCTCGAACTTATAACCCTTTAATCTTATAACCATGAATTTTAATAGGGGTCTGAATTTTTCAAAAAATACAAAAAGTCCTGAATATAAACAAATCGCTACAAAAATTAATCAAGACTTTTAAATGCTTAGATGTCTTATGAATTAAAATTACAATTCCTGCACTGACACCTTAATAAATTTTCCAAAGAGTCTTCAATACTTTAGTTAAGAACAAGGCAAACGGTTCCACTGAGATATCTAAATAATAAAAACTCGTTAACAAAGAAGATAGTACAGAAATATGTTGAAGATTTTCGTTGGATGCCATGAAAAGACACAGAAAAATATGATGTAGAGCGCAAACGAAACCCATTGCACAGATCATTTATTTGTAAAAAAATCCTTTGTGGTTTTTGAAAAACAAGACTGATTTAAATTCTATCTACCTGACGTTTTTTATTTGTCATTATGTGTAATGGGACCAAGTGGTAGGAGGGTCGAATGGTTATGGGGTTAAAAGATGATAAGGTTTGAAATATCAGGTGCTGCGGGCTGACTGGACTTGAGATATAAGATTTTTTCAGGTTTTGTCAAAAACTTGAGACGATGGGGTGAAATGTACTTCGAAATCATATTCAGTAACCCTTGTTACGCTTGTCTGGATCTATAGTTTCACCTCCAAATTATTTCTTAAGAAAGTCTTTTCAAGCGTTTTGTTATTCGTCTTTATCATATTACATGTCACCCTTGCTACTCCTAATACCGACTACGTCTGTACTGCTACTATAAGGTATAATTGATACAACTTATAATAAAAGAAAATGAAATATAAAGATGTAGGTTTCTTATTTTTTTTACAATTCAAAAAAATTTACAATATTTGACGTTATTTTCGAAAAAAATAATTAGGGTTGTCGGTATGAGTAAAAGTGCTAACAAATCATGAACAGTATCTGCAATCAGCCTGGACTTTAACTTCTGACATGAGTCATTTTTTATTAAGGCATGATTAGCATCTGTTTTTTAAATTTAATTAAAAATAATCAGATATTCTACATTGATTTTATTCAGAAATAAAACTTAGGTGGTAGATGAGGTACCAAAATATTTTCACTATCATTTACAGTTATTTAATAATCACGCTGATGTACTCATTATTTAAAATATAGCGCATTAGTCACTTCTACCTACTTTACCTAAATGTAGTTATTTACAACGTTCTTCACAAAACAAAAAATAATACAAAGACGAAAGAATCATTAGACAAATCAAACGCATAAAAGAAGCTTATTAAACAAATTCTCTATGAGACAAACGTGAAAATGTAGATAGTTTCAATGCTTGTATCCACGACTACAGCTGCTTGATCCACATATTTTGATTAAATATTATGCCAAGTCTTCCACATTGACAAATGTTGTCTTCAATGTATCAAAGTCCACACATTTTTGGTCGGCTTTTCAAGTAAAACTTTTATCCTAAGTGCTTTTAGTTTCAAACCAATGACTTTCTCATCTCAAAAAATTTATCGCAAGCTCAAGACATAAAGAACCTTGCACTTTCTAAATTTGGTACGCAGAGTACCTAATACATTATTGATTACATCATTGCGCGTTGTTTTCAACTATTGCTGTTCATTGTAAGCATCCACATTGAGACTTCCTTCTTTAATACAGATCAGAATTTTACTATTTTCAATACAGATTTTTATTGGTGTATTTAATGGTTCGTACGTATTGAGCTTTTAGCGATAACTTGTTCAATGACAGATAGATAAACGTTCATTTTTATGGCCTGCTGGCCTTAAAAAATTGACTTGCTTACACATTTATTTTTTTTTAATTGTTTGAGTAAATAACCTAAAATTATCATCTATCCATACCTTATCTCTAAAATTGCTCGCTTTTTTTGCCTTACCTTCCTCGCTTCGCCTCGCATGCATCGACACACCTCGCGCGCTAATACCTTCGCAATTAATACCTAATACTTATCTACTGTTTGCAATATTCACAGTTTACTTATACGTATTTCCTCGCCTATTCACAATCTTCTCTTCTTTATTTATCTGGCTTCCTCCTTCTCTTCTTCTCCAACTTACCTAACACCCTTTTCACACATGCTACTGCTATTTTTTCCCCTCTTTAATGCATCAATACCTCCATGCTTATTTCACTTCGTTTCACCTTTACACACTCCTCTTACTAGTGCTCCACTCTTGCATCACATTTCCCGCACAGTTCACACATCCTCTTCTTCCAAGGAAGTAAAAACCTACCACAACCCCCCTACGCAGCCACATCTCATCCTGGCTATAAGCTCTTGGCTTAATTTCTCACCTTTCGCACACAAATATTGTGCTCTCACCCTTGCTATCATCCACCTATAGTTCCCGTTAGACCTTGGCATTCGTATCCTCCTCATATTTACAGGCCTGAATCCCCGTTAGAATTCCTGAACGCGTTCTTTTTGTCTGACTCCTAAAAATATAATAAGGCATATTCATTGCCAACTTTAGTGTCCGCTTTACATACCCTTCCTGTATCCTAGTCACCTCCTCACTTTTCTTCCACACCCACTTCTCTTCTACATACAAAAGCACAATCATCACTAGTTAGTCAAACAATTTAATTGTTCTTCTCAAATCATCGGCGAATGACTTCTTTCCCAACCCCAAACCTGCCTCATCACCACATTTGCCCTCACCACTCTCTCTTTCATGTGCCCAGCCTCTTTTCTATTTCTTCAAAACAAGAAGCTTAGGCACTTAAACTCTTTCACGCTCTGCATCTCCTCAGCCTTTTACTTTCACTCCCAACACTTATTCCTTTCACCTCCTTTTCTGAAAACCATAACCTCAGACTTTTCCCGCATTCATCAAAAACCTATTCTTATCCAGGTATCTTTTCAAACTCCTTATCATCTCTTTTAAGGCCTTCTTGCTCCTTGGCAGCAACACTATGTCATCTGCATATGCAAATGACCAAATTCTTACCACTCCTACCCTGACTTCTTTTACCACTTCGGCTGCCATCTTACTTTCCATATCTGCGATAAAAATTGTAAAAAGCGTTGAGCTTAGCGGACGCTCTTGCCTTAACCCTCTATGAATTCAGAATTCTTCTGAAATTCCCTTTGCTCATCTTACCTCATCTTTCGCCTTCTTATATATCGCCCTTACCCCCTCGATCAGGCCTTTCTCCACTTCTCTCTTATTTATCGCCTCCTACAGCCACATACTATCCTTCGAAGTAAACTTTGCCTTCGAAATCCACAAAAAATGCGTACGCTTTTAAACACTTTTTTGCTTATGCTTTATGTACCACGTGTTGAAGAACAAAAATATTGTCTATAGTACTCCTATCCGCCCTAAAGCCCACTTATGTCGCCGGCAATATACCTTTTCCCTTGACATCCTTCTGCAGCCTCTTTGCTACCATCATAGTGTATACTTTATACGCATTATTTATTAGCGTAATCCTAGTATAATTTTCGCGTCTATCCCTATCTCCTTTTTCATACAGCGGCACTATTAACCCCTCTCACCACATTTCTGTGAATCCCTCACCCTCCATAATTTCTTCACTACCTGCTTCAGCCTCTCCCTAACTTCTTGTGGACTGAACAGCCACGCTTTAATTTCCACCCCGTTCAGCCCTGCTGCTTCTAAACTTTTTGTCTTCCTTCTCTGTTCATACATCGACTAGGCATTCAACTCGTTTATCTCTGCCTTCCACGTTCTTCTATTCCCATGGTCTTTCTTTCTTTAATCCAAACACTAAAATAATTCCTTAAACACTCCCTTCACTCCACACTTTCTATCATCTCACTTGTTTTCACTTTACGCTTCCTAAACCTATTTATTATTTTCCACACATCACTCTTTGTCTTAACACTTTTCAACTTCTCTTCCAGATCTCTCACCTTTTCTGTTCTTTCCTTTTACACATCAGCTAAACACTTTTTTCAATTTTACTGACTTCTTCCCTTTTGCAGTTTCCTCTTTTTACTTCTTGTATTTTCTCTTTACCTTTCTTTTTATTTTTTTTACATTCCCTATCCCCCTTTCTTTTTTCTTCGCGTCTCGACTAGTCCTGCAACATCAAATTTCTTTATATACCTTTAGAACTCCTTATCTTTTTCTTACCTTTGCTACATTCAAGTAAAGTCCCTTCATTATTCCTCCACCCTGCTTCACCGCCGCCCCCTTCTTCCCATAAAAAAAATTTCCCTGCACTTCCTTCAACAACTCTTTCTTCTTGTCCCACCCTTACATTTTCTCGTCTACTTTTAGTTTTTGATGTCAAACCTTCGCTTCTCTCTCGTCACACCTCTTCCTTCCAGCCTTGTCGCTCTGCATTCTCTGAAACTTACTTTCCTCCCTTTTCAAATCGTGATCCATAAAACCTCCCTATCCTTTACCTTATTTTTATTTCGCACTACACCACAATTATCTTCTTAGCTTTCCGAATTCACAACAATTACTTCCTTCTTCTGTCTCCCCTTTAGCCTAACTTTTTCTCCTGTCTGTCTTTTCTCTTCTCTTTATTCTCAATTTCATTGCCCTTATTCGTTTCCTATTTACCCCATTCGGTTTGTTCCTACGCTCTCCTAGTTTAATTTTTATTATATTCTCTACTCTATCACAAATACTTTTCTGTTTACTCTTTTCCCTGATGCCTACTTTTATGCCTCTTCTATATGTTTCTCTTCAACTTATTTGGCCTTTCTTATCAAAACCACCTCTCTCTCTGATCCTCCTACTTTTTCCCTCTGCTCTTTTATCTCCCTTTCTTATTTCTCAACTTTAATCTTTATGTCCTCCTTAGAACATTCGATCTGCTTTATTGTTCCCCTCCCGTCCTTCCTCAGTCCTCTAATCTCACCTAACAGCATCCCCAGCAGCTCTTTTCCCGACTTCTTCTTAATTTTTTGTGGAGGTGACCTACGTGTCCTACTGCTCTTCTTGAAA
>JAUELO010271086.1:0-15431 GCA_032357855.1 Amphibolips quercusostensackenii | reverse complement strand
ATTCAATCCGTTCATTTTTTCGAGAGTTATCGTGCATACGGACGGACGGACGGACAGACAGACGCCATCGCAAAAACTTGATTCTCTGTATCAGGGGGTCTCAAAACTTGGAGATCTGTCGAAAAAGTGAGGGGTCAAATTTCTGACAATTCTAATACTTTCTCAATCATAAATGATGAGAAGGTAAAAATCAATTTATTTACAAAGCATTCGGAATTTGAACCAATGGCTTGAATTTTCAAACAAAAAAGGTTAATTTTTACTAATTAAAGTTATTTTTCTTTCCTCTTTTCCGAAAAAATAAAATAGAACGAAATACATTTGGGTAAACAACTATTACTTCTACTTAAACGTAGAAGATTATATAAATTCTTATCATAGTTTTGAAGAACTTAGTACGTATATTTTTTTCGTTAAAACTGACTAATGATATGTAAATATCTGTGAAGGATAAACTTGAAGCCTTTAATAATATAAGTGATTCCGACTATGAATCTAGTATATAATCTGATAGAGAACCATAATATCTATTAGCCACGTCGGTAATAAAATTCTTTAATAACAATAATTAGTTTTTCTTGTAGTTAGAAAATATGAAAATTGTCCTTTCTCTCGCCTTATTCTCGGCAGTAACACTCAATTCTATTGGTAAATATAATCATAGAACATATCTATAATTTAAATGTATTTTATAAGCCATACGCAAGAGTTCGATTTAATCTACATTCTGCCTGAATTTTCATTTTCTCTTGAGAAAAAAAAATATAAACTAAATTGTTGATTTTCCGACAAAAAAGTATTCATTTTTGACCAAAAAGTTTCAATTTTCTTATTGAGCTTTGTTCAGTTAGGTCGCATTTTAGTGGATAAACGAGAAAAAGTTAATTTTAATTTTGTCTTCCGGCATATTTTATTGTCAGCATAATATTAATCCACGCAAACTTAAAAATGGCAAATATAATAAATTCAAAAGAGTTTATAGTTAATTCCATCAAGTCTTAAACTGACGTTAGACACTTTTTCCTGAAAGAGAAAATTATGTCAGAAGCAAAAACTAAAATCCTATATTTTTTTATGCAGAATTGAGTTTGCAGTCCGATTTTTCACCTGATGGTGAGCCCGCTCCTGGTATTCCTCGCTCCGGAACTTCTTCTCACAGTCCTACTTCTTCTAAAAGGTATCTTCCTGCTGCCAGACCTTATTTTCCAGACGGACCTTCTCCTCCTGTTGCGCCTGTACTTCGCGACAGGTCCAGGTCTCCTGCGAGGAATGATTCTCAACGCATATTTGGATTGAAACATGAAGATCTTAGACTTATCCGGCTTACACCCAACACAAATCCGGATCGCCGATTCGAAATCCGAAGATACATGTTTCCTGCAAGTATGCCACTTCTATTAAAAGAAAAACGTTGTATTTTCCGACCCATTCCAACTGAAGTACAAACTGTATTATCAACATCTAATGGTGACATCTTTGCAATACTCACAAAAGATAATGCACGTCTTCGTGCAATATATACAAGAATATATGAAGACAATGAATATGGACCGGACAAACGGGTGAAAATAAACATGCATAGCGGCGCTTTTCAAGATATGACGCCCGAAGAAATCGACGAATCACCCGCAGGCAAGGAGTATCTAATTTCAAGGAATTTTAAAAAAGAAATTCTGCTTCCTGATTCTTTAAATAAAACGTAATAAAATTCCCCAAATATTATAAAATCTCTGACCGAAATATTAAAGAATATTATACATAACCACACTTAATATGAGGCTGACAAAATGTCCAAGAAGTTGTCAACGCCATTTTATTTTTTCAAAATAACATAAGTTTTGCTGAATTGGGCTACATTTATGCTCCATCGAACTGCGAACCATTTTTTTTTTTAAATCAAAATTTAATCCAAAATTTTGAAACAAAACTTTTTTTAGTCAGCACTGACATTTTGTTTTTTCGAAGCAACAAACTTCGCGCTGACTTGTGCTAGATTTGTGATCTATTGTAGCGCGAACAACTTATAAAGAAATTTAAAATTTGAGCAAAAAAATAAACTTTTTTGAGCCAGCACTGCTAATTTTTTTTAAAGATCTTCTAAACTGTGCTTGACTTGTGGTCAATTGCGGCGTGAAAGATTTAAAAAAAAAATCGAAATTTAAGCTAAAATGTGAAGAAAGGTGTATCACTGCAAACTAAACTGTAAAAAATGTTAATTTTAAAAATCTAAAAGTCAAGCTGAGTTAGGCTAAGCGAGCACAATAACTATTTTTGAAAAACTTTTTAGTCAGCTGTATATCTTTCGTTAAAAAAGTTTTTTATTCATTAAAAATAATTTTGTTTTTGAAAAAATTTCAAAAATGCAAATTTTGAAAATCTGAGGATTGTAATGAGCTGTGCCAGGTTATTACAACAATTAACCCGATTGGTACTTTTCCTTCCATTTATACTATTCAAATAAACTCGACTTTTTCAACTCGAAATAGTCCTTTTTTTGAAGACCCAACAGATAATTTTTTCAGAAAAATTATGAAACTTTTATATTTTAATTTTAAATCATCAACATTTTAGTTCAACAAAAAAAAATTCTTAACAAAAGTATAGTTCGATTTTCTCAATAAGTTCTATAAATTCTGTACGCGAAAGTAGAATCACGAGAAAAAAGAAAAAAGAGGGCTATTGGAGAAAGACTGTAAAGCCTAAAATACATGAATTCCAAAACAAATATAATAAATTTAAAGAAATAGAAAGTAAATTCCATTAAGTCTCGAAATAAGTATAGCTACTAAGCTGAAGAATTTGACGTAACACAGTTTTGTTGCATAAGTACGCAAGCTTTGGCTAATTTTTCTGTCAAGTTTTAAAGTCTGCCTCAGCAGCAGTAATCTATTCCGAGACTTGAAACCAAATATTGTATTTCAGATATTAAATGGTAATAATAATGTAATTTTATTTGATTTAGACAAGGGGCTTATCATTCTCGAAATCTAACGTGTACATTTCACATGATATCTCATTAAATTCGTTTAGATCACTTGAATTTTTTAAAATTATACACAATATTTTTAATTTATTGAAATGCAGTGAATTTGAGGAAAGTCATTGTATTCTGTGAATTGTTGTAGAATCTTTTTGAATACCTTTGAGTCCATAGCCATACTCAATATCTTGTAAAATTTTTTTAAATTTCTTAGAATGCTTTAAAATTTTTTGCAAATTTATTTTTTGCATTTTGAAAAATCTTCTACGTTCCTCTAATATCTGCTAAAGTTTTATGAAAATTTTAAAAATTCTTTAAAATTTACTAAAGTCTAAAGAAGTATTTGAAATATTTGAAATCATGAAATCTCACGTAATAAACTCAAGCTTGTCGGATATAATAATCAAACAGATAACGACTATATGATATATTATGTAATCTGATAAGGATATAAAATATTCAATAGTTTCATTGCTAATATCATGATTTATTTATGCATTAGCTAATTTGTACTCTGATAAGAAAAGGAGAGATTTTTTCTGAATTTTTGATCATATACTTTAATTTTTAACTAACAAATATAAATATAAAAAAATGGAATAGTTAAATGTATAGTAAAAAAACAGACATCCGAAAATATCAATCTTCATTAAAACAGTGAAGCTTCAAGTCCAAAAATAGGATTATTAAAAAGAAATCAGTTTTAAACAGAATAGTTCAATTTTCATGTGAAAAAGATAAATTGTTTAGAATATATTTCAATATCATCATTTTCAATTAATAAACACGGATCATATCTTATTCCTTAAGATATTTTAATTATAAACAATAATATTGCCCGACAAAATTTAGCCGACCTTTAGACCCTGTAACCAGAGAAGAAATATTTTTAGAAAGAAGTACTTTTTAAAGGGTTTTTAGTGCGCTGAATTCGAATCTGAGGTTTAAATTGCTTAATTGGCTTTGTTTTCTAAAATGCTTCAACCTAACAGTACAAACATCGCGATTTTATGCTATATTTGTGGTTATGTAGCCTAGCGAAATTTTTTTTTTACAGGAAACTATTAACAGCTTCTTAAAGTCAAAGTCTTAACAATTTCGAAAAAAAATTGAGTTTGCACAAATATCTTCGTTCCGCTGAGATATCGCATTTTGAATTTTTTAAGTTATCCATAAACCTACAAACCTTAAGTTTATGAAGTCTAAACAGATACCCCAAGCCCACAACCTCCAAACCGACAATACCCCTAACCTACAAACTCTGAATCCCCAAACTCCAAACCCACAAACCCCAAGCCCACAAACCCCAAACACAACAAACCCCAATATACACACTCCAAACTGACAAACCCCAAACCCACAAAACCCAAATCTACATACCCCAAAGCTATAAACACCAGCTTGAGCTTTGTAGATTAGAGGGCTTACTGGTTGTTGGTAAGATCAAGTTTTGGAAAGGTACTTGTTTTGAGCGAAGTGACGCGTGATTTTTAACACATAAGCAGAAAATTGTAATTCCCGCGATTATCTGTCGATCGAGGATACAGACAAGCCCCATACGCATTTTTGCTTGCGTCACAAAAACCTTGCAATTGGCTTCCAATCGAGGACTCGAGAGTTATACACCACTGGTATTTTACGGTGTTGAGTAAAGATAATGAATTTTTATACTTTAACTAAATTTTGTTAATCTCACAAAAAACTTAATCATCCCAACCTAATTGATGTTCCAACTTCTGTTGAACTAATATATTTCATACAACAATAACTGGGCCTAACAACCCTAGGAGTTCAAAAAGTTTTAGGCATTGAAAGAGCATGGATTGCTTGGTATCGTGTTAATTTGAGTCTGACATATTGACAGCATGCATAATTAAATCGGCTTTGAAGATCCCTTCAAATTTATTATGCTCTAATCGTCAAGAATAGAGGGACATATAATTATATAAGTATCGCTAAGAAAGTCTTGCGATAATTTTGGCTTATTTGAAGTCCATTTGCGAAGATTAAATCCACCTTTTTGTAAAAGATTAATCAAGTCATCTTAAATTTGACGAGCTTTGCTGATTGCTTTTGCGCCAGTTTGAAGATCGTCGACGTTAAAATCACATTTGAGAAATTTTGCGGCCTTTGAAAAGACATCGTTTTTATCGTCTGCTAATTATGCAATATATGAATCGCTGAATAGGATGCACAAGCAGTACCGCATGTAACAGTGTCCCATGTATAGATTTTAATCGGTTCATCTCAATTTTTTTCTCCACAAGACATTCGGATAAAACTTATCAATATCAGTAACGCAAATTCGGTGGTACATTTGTTGTATATCCGCGGTAATTACAACAGGATGCCAATGAAAATGCGTAAAAATTGAAAATAGATCGCCTTGAATAGTCGGACCGGTCATAAACATATCATTTAGTGATGGCCTGGTCGATGTCTTCGCGGAGCCGTTCGAAACGACTAGCTTTTTTGTCGTCCCGACATCTTCTTTAATTACCGCTTGATGATAAAGATAATACCCGGGCCTAGAAGTTTCTTGCCTTCTGAGAAGTGACATGTGCCCTTAATCTAAATATGTTACCCTAAAAACAATCAATGTATTGAGTTTGACGATTAGAATACTTTGCAAATTTCCGTTCAAGAGCATAAAAGCGCTGAAACGCAGTGTTCAGTGAATCTCTAAGCGAATTAAAATTCTCCATGAAAGACAGTATAACTTAATATCATCTAGAAGCTTATCATTTTATCGACTGTAAAAAATTAGACTCAGCTGCCTCTTTTTCGTTTGACCACAGTTTCGTCGAACTTACTTCCCTTATCTTCTATAACATGGGCGAATCGTGAAACTTAATAAGATTGCATGCAAGTTTACTTTAAGCTTGAGACAGCCGTATTAGAAATTGAGGACGGTTGTACCGTCCCGAAAAAAATTCAATCAATTATAGTTCCCTGTAACACTGCGATTTGATTGCGTACCCTGATTTTTCCTACAAGAAGCAATTCAAGAGATATTGAGCCCCTGTTAAGATGTCGGCATTGGACGACTTCTAAAAGTCGGGATCGAACAGAAATATCTCTTTCAGAGCCTTCTCCGAACGCCGATTGATAGACAAGACAGGCATTGTATCAGAAATTTCTTCAAAAACTAAGAAATCTTAATTCAATTAAAAATTAGTATTTTATCGCGATTTAACTTTAGCGGATATGAAATATTTTATTTAGGACCGCATATTCTGACATACCTTTAATTAAATCTTAATTGCTCTTTTGTGTAACCCTAGCGAAGTTGCAAAATTTTTCGTGATCTGACAGCACTGGGAACACAAATCTAAACATGCGCGACAAGGGGGATAGTTTCCCTGACAATCTAGAATGTCAATGATAGCTGTACCTAGAATAACTTGCGTTAGAGCTTGACTTTCGTACCTAATGAAAATGTCTGTTATCCCAATATGAGGAACTTTTGTATCGTCTTTTTTCACTTGAGAAAAATGTAACAATGTATTTCGGCTTCCTTGACATTTACGACACGAGCCATGTCGACATTGTGCGGTTTTGTGATTCCGTAATAAACAGTTGAAGCAAAACAGTGTCTTCTTTACGATCTCACAATGTTCTTGAGGAGACATATTTATAAACTGTTCACAAGAATAGAGTGCATGTTGCCCTGAGCATGAATGACATGAACGCTAAGAATTTTCTGTGTTTAAAAGAACTTAAGTGGCCATACAGGGTTGAAAAAATCGCGAATGAAAACGTGAATGTGAGTTGACCTTTGGTCATGTCATTAAAGGAGTTATGTACCGCTGACAGTCTCTTTCCGTTTTCCACAAGTGTAATGATTTAGTTTCGCTTTTGTAATAAAAATAAGTAGAGTATCTTATTGATCGACGGCTTTTTCAAGAGCCATGACTGCCCTAATTCTTTTTTGAACATTATCTAAGAATGCACGGACAGTAAATGCCTTAAAAACACTCGAAATGTCAAATAGAGCCTTGAAGTTAATCTCTACAATACATTTTTGGTTGTCGCATCGCGCTTTCAAATGTTAACACGCGTCCTGATTGTTACTGCTGGTTGTGTCAAGCGAAGCTTTAATTTTTGCCACTTCATCTCTGGCACATGCTTACAAATAATAATATTTTTAAATTTCTGAAATTACTTGCTTATCGCGACACATTGATTTGGAAGAATCATAAAAAGATACCCACGTATCACAGCAGCCATGGAAAATAGGTGTCTGAAGCTTTAGAAGCTTGAACCTTGCGTGAAATCGAAGTTAATCGTGATATGAACTCGCTTAACTTTGACTTTCATCATCATTCAAACAAATTTCTGGAGCATTATCTGTCTTTCTGAAAGGATGCGAAAATGAATCAACGCTGGATGTTGACTCTTGACTAAAAATTGAGTCTCCCGTTTGTATGTATATATGAACTTGAATAAGATAAAGGGGTGGATAAAGGAAATGCAATATGTCCGGTTGTTAAATTTTGTACATTAAAACAAGCTTCTAATGAAACTATTTTCTTATGATATGATAAGGATTTTTTATATATTTTTTAAAACAGCGCAAACTCTGTGATACTGATTTTTGAGATTTGTCCGCTCAGACTGCCCTTCCGCGCCTGCTTCATCTTTTAAATTTTAATCTAACGCGGTTTGAATTGTGTCGAACTTATCCTGAAGTTTGGCATGCGTTCCTAAACAATCATCAAGCTCAAGTACTTTGAAGTCAGTATTATAATGTATTAGCGCGATCAATTTTTTCGGGGCAATTACTTAGCGTTCAATATCGCCACGAGCTTTCTGAAATGTTTCCAATTCTGATTTTTCAGCGAAATTATTTAAAAATTCTGTATCCCCTGAACTTATTTTTGTACTAGCTGTTTACGAAACGAACAGGCTACACATCTATCTCTTTGTAATTGAATAATAAAGAATGCGAATAGAGATAAGATAAAGAAAATTGGTCGCTCCACTGACTTACTTTGACTTAAAGATTTGAAGATGAAATGATAGCGATCCTTGACTCCTGAGTGAACTGTTGAAATGATTGTGGTGGTGCGTTATAAAGATGAATCACCTTCCAAGTTTCTCTGCTTCTCTCAAAATTAATTGGTTGTATTAAAAATATGATTTGTTCGATTGAAGGAATAATCCGTTAAAAGTATATCAAAATTTGTTGCAAGGGTATGAAAATCCGTTGAAAAGATATAAAAATCCGTTTAAAGGATATAAAAATCCGTTAAGAGACTTTGATATTATCCTTTGTTGACCATGAAAGTTCAAAGCGCAGATTTGAGGTCGCAGGGGAGTAACGACTCAGTCCACTCCAGCTGATTTTGAGAAAAATCAAATTGAAAGTTTTCCTACTCGTAACATGGTTCAGGTACTTAAAAAACACCCAAAAATTATTTATAACATCTCAAACATGTTTATTCGCAGACTGTATGGTTACAATTATGCTTCTAATACTAATTACACTAAATTTTAACATTTTGCGCAAAAAAGTATGAACTCATGCTATTTTTCTCCATGATCAACCGTCAATTAGTGAATCGTCCACGTAATTATCATTACAACATTCTTCCGGTTGGTTTATGTAGGTCAATTTCTGGTAGAAGTCTTTGGATTCTGGTCTTTTAAGAAATGTTTCCAGGTGCTGCAAATCGTCCTATTTGGCGTTCTTAATGCGCAGTTGCGAGAGGTTTAATTTTGTTAACGTGACCGTACCCCTCTGGTTCTTTCGATTTCTTTTTTCTCCACTATTGAAGATTGTTGGTTAATGCCCGAGAACGTTGTTTTGTGGCAAATCCTATCAGGATTTTTATTTTTAAATTCCAGCATTCTTATAGGCCGGGTGGGGAAGGGACATTCTGCCGAGTACATTGAAGAATTAAAGGCGCTTCAGTCCTTAAAATCAAAATTTTGCCCATAGTTGATTACTTGGAAAGGACTAGGCTTCACTCGACAGTTTTTAAATTCGTCCCTCCAGTCATCTAAAGTCTCAGTGTACGTTTTTTAATTTATCAGAGTCATCTTCTAATTGCCCTCCAGGCATGAATGCTCTCGAACGAAAAAGATCACTTTTACAACATTAAATCATTTTTTCTGAACAACCATATAATATCAAAATCGTATAACCGTGAAATTCTCATTTTGGCCTAAACTTGAGTCACAAAAAAAGGTCAGCTTCCTCACATACTATAATGAAATATGACAGAAGAAATAGTACATCATGGAACAAACGTCGTCAGCTTCTTTTCTAGCAACTGATTCGTCGTAGGTATAAAATATGGATAGTGAATTCGAAAGAACATGTATATTCAAACTGATGAAATTCAGCTGACGTTTGTAGTAAACATTATTTGTAGTGCTGTTTGGTGTAGGCAGATTTTTTTTGGTAGTCCATTGTGATACCTTCCATGGTATTGGATTTTATTGAGCGTTTGCGATATGATCTCTTCAACTGATAAAAGCGCTCACTGTTCCTGAGATGAAATTCCTTTTCTTTCATTTTAACCTGTACAACTTGTAGTTCTTTCTTTTTGATGGCATTATCCTGGCATGATTTTAATTTCTCAACTAAAGAAAACAGTTAAGCTTTAAAGGTGTCAGGTGCTGCACGTGTTTTTCCGCGGATATCCAAAGGATATGTTAAAGTTATTTTCAAATATACTGCGGAATGATTCATACTGCATTACATGATGAGGGTACTTCTCAATATCCATTTTGTGTAGCTTAGCAATATTTGATGAATCGGTTAAGTATATTTTCCCCGATTCTTTCAAAGAATAGTGTAATTTGCGACCCTTTAGGCTTTTTATAAAATTAATCGCTTTCTGCTTTGTCTTATTAGTGAGTTTATTAGGTCTTACATGATGTTTTCTAGGATTGTCAATAGGTGATTTTCCGTATGTAGCTAAAAAATCCTTCAAATACCTGACTCCTCGGTCTGTAATCCCGTGTAAGAATATAAAATCCTTGATACAAACTGGTACATCGCACATTTGTCCATTCTTACTAATCCTGACTCGATAGCTGAACGAAGCTAAATTAATTTGTGCCTCTTCTTCGTTTTTTCGTGGACGCCGACGCATGACTGGGAGAACAGTAATAAGATTAGTAAGGTTAGAATTTTTGGCATTGATTTTTTTCCAATTCATTGAATTCACGTATTATTCGATGGCGTTCTGGCTCAAAACTCAGAGTGAAGCAACGAAAACGTTAACACAAACAATCCAGCCCTAGTTCATGTGTTGTAGCTCGCAACACTTTCATTACATCTCTAACCATACCTGTTTTTTCCTCTTTTTTGTATCGCTGCTTGATGGACCCAGCTCTTCTTCACTTGACTGCGAAAACCCACTGTCTATGTTCACTAAACTAAACTTCATGGATACACAGTGAAAAAAACGCAGAAAAATTCGGCACTAGAAGCAAGAATAAAATAGATATTCAATAAACTTACTGATATGAATGATAATGAAAGCAATGGTTATCGTTATCACTTATCAAGTTGTAGTGATATAAGGAGTCGTGAGCGAGAAGATAAAGACAAGTGAATTGAAGCCATTCTTCTCAAGACACGCTAGCTCTCATGTCGTTTTTCCCCAGTACAGTGAATCCTTTTAGTTTATTTTCAAGGGCTGAAGTCATTTTGCCCATTTTGTTGATTAGTGTATGTTATAGTACTCTCAAAGTGCTACTAGATGGCACCTCAAGCTAATTTTCAGAAAAAAGTGGACTGTAGTCGTTTTCCCCCAGCACTTTTAAGCACTTTTCTCTTGAACGTATTGTTGTGTGTTAATTTGTTGAAATAAAAAATAAGGAATGCTCTCACAAAATCATTTATTAACGAATATGGCCGTTACTTTTAGACAAATCTACTTTTCATAAAATAATAATTGCGCGCGATTGAATAAGGTAGAACGGTTCTTGACAGAAAAGATGTAGGAGAAGAAGTTACGTAGTTGACAGAAGAAGAGAGTCTAGAAAAGTAAGAGAAGTGGAGAAATTTGGAAAATACGTGGGACCGAACTTAAACCTTGTTGGCGGAAATGTAGGGTGTGGTAACAACAGTTTCTTCTCTAAAATTTGGAAGGAAGAGATAGCGTAAGCAAATGCAAAAAGGACCAATGAAGGGCCAAGATTTCTAACTACAATATTCCTAAAGCTAAGAAAATTTGGAACTCAAAGTAGTTAAGATAACAGAAATTTTTAAATACTGTATATAAAATTTCTAAAGCAATCTGCTTAACAGCTGCATTCAAATTGTAGATTTGTATTAGAAACTTTCAACGCGTCTATGAAAAATGATAGATTTTTCCGAAGAACACAACCAACCAAAAATTGCAAAATTGACATGATTATACGAATAAAATTGTTACGCAGTCTTACTGCATTAATAAGCAATCTTTAAATAATTGTCATCTAGAGTTTCGAAATCTGCCCTGGCAGTAGTAATCCGTCTTTAAACTTGAAAAAAAATTGGCTTTCAGATATTTCATTATCTATGGAACTAATAGAAATCTTCCCAAATTCTTTCAAAATACTTGGATTACTTTACGATTTTTCTGAGCCTAAATCAATTCTTTGAAATTTTACAACATTTGCTAAAATGTTATTAAAATTTAATTTCTTCTTGAAAATTTTTTGTAATCTATGGGAAATCCTATAAAATCTTTGAAATCTTGAAAACTAATCTACAGTGTACAGGTCAAGAAAAGTCACAGCAGGATACTTGCTTCTGAAAATAATGTTGAATTAGAATAGAATTAATTATGTTTTATGAATGCAGATGCAATAATGCTGAATAATAGTGAGTTTATTTAAGCTTGTTTTGAAAATTAGAGTTCATATTTCTAAAAATGTAACCTTTGTCACTTTTCTGATTTTAATAATGCTTTGTTTTAGGAACTGTGCGACGGTGATAAAATTTTTGTATAACTCCTTTCTGACTCATTTGGCTAATAGTTTGTTGTAGCGGAATACTAGAAAAGAGACCTAATTTTGTTTTCCTATACACACAAAATTCTATTTATGATTTTATACTAATTTATTAGGAAAACAGTTTCTGACAGTAAAAGACCAGAAAATGGACCTTATTTCGGTTTAATTAGAAAATTCAACTTCTGGGTTCTATTGCGGAGTTTTACAGTACGTTTCGTCCAAATTTGTATGTCAGAAGATACGCGTATTATTTCTGTAAGGAACTTGCGAACTTTTGGTCTTGAATGATTTGGAGTATCTATTTCTCACAAATTTTATTACATTTAATTTTAAAAAGAAGAGGATTTCAATCTGATAACAATTGTCTTTCGGAAATCAATTTCTCTGCGGACTTTTTTCTATCTCATTATGTGCTGTTTAGCGAGGAAAATTTCTTTTTCGGATCACAATCAAATGTTATATTTTAGTCTTACATTTGTTCACAATTAAAAAATTATCTCGTGCTCGAAATTTTGTCTACAACTCTTTCGTCGTGATTAGGAAACATACCGTCTACAGTTTTGAAATAAGACGCGAAGATGACTTTTACGTCAAACTGCAGTTGTTACTTTTCTTCACAAGGAAACTGAAATTCTTTTTTGAAGTTCTTTGAAATTGGGTATTTCCTGCCTGTGGGAGATTCCGAAATTTCTTCGGGCGTCATATATTCAACAGCGCCACTGTTCATGTTTATTTTTACCCGTCTGTCAGGCCCGTATTGAGTGTCTTGATATCTTCCTGTATATATTGCCTGGAGACGTGTATTATCTTTTGTGAGTATTGCGAAGACGTCACCATTGGACGTTGATAACACAGTTTGTTCCTCGGTTGGCATGGTCCGAAAGGTTTAATGTTTTTTCACTTCAAATGGTGGATTGCTAGGAAAAGTATATCTTCGGATTTCAAATCGCCTATTCGGATTCGTGTTGGGAGTGAGCCGAGTGAGCTTAATTTGTTCAAGTGTGAATCCAAATATGCGTAGAGAAGATGGAGAAGAATGACTGGCAGGAGGAGTCTTAGACCTGTCACGAAGCGGTGGCGTGGCAGAAATAGAAGGCCTGACGAGAGATTGATGTCTGGCAGGAGGAAGAGGCGTTTCAGAAAAATGACGTCTGTTGGAAGAATAAGAAGTTCTAGAACGAGGAACAAGAAACAGCATTGCTCTTATTCTTTGCAATTTTTTAGAATCGTGCCGATAAAGAAATAATGTTAATGATGAAATATACAGAAACAGACAATTGAAATTCAGCTTATTTTTATGACAGTCATTACTTAGCATCAAATTTTTTAGAAAGTGAACAATGTTATGTTGGTATATCAAGAACTCCTTGTGCAGGCCTAAAATTCTTCGCATTAAGTAACACTGTGAAGTTCAGAAATAAAAATTGCGCCCATTCATTGTTACTGTGAATTCGTTTATAAAAATTATTTGAATAATAAATAATTTTTGTCAATTCGCAAAACATCATAGCAAACAGTCTTCAGAAAGACATCCTCAATTGATTCTTCAAACAAAAATTGGCCATATTCTTCAAATACTCGCTAAAATGTGGATTTGTTTATAAAAATTGTTTAAATAACTACTAAAAAGCTGACATTGTATGCAAAATCAAATGATTTCAATGAGCTTAAAACAAGTTGAAAAATTCTAATCAAACTGATCTTTTAAAAATTCAAAAACCTTTTATTTAGGGAAAAAATGATTACATCGGATGAATAGTGTAGGCTAAAAATTTATTTTTCCACTCGTATTTATTTGCTCTAGTGTAGCGTAGGGGCATTCAAACTTTGCTTGAATTTCATCATTCTACTTGAAAATTATTATCTTTTGTTGGAAAGTTATCTATTTTATCAATTAATAATTCCTTTAATTTAAAAATTTAACTATTCAATTTCTCGATAGAAACTTATCCTTTCTAACTTCAAAATTAAAGTATTTGTTCGAAAATGTATGAATTTTATTGAAAATTTGTATTTTTGGTAGGAAATTAATCTTCATTTTTGCTGAAAATCTATCTCTTGAGTTGAAAATTTAACAAATTTTTTTGAAATTTATTTTTGTAATTAAAAATTAATTTTTTCATCTAAAAATTTAATTATCCTCTTTTCGCTTTGAAATTCATTATTTTTCACTTGAAAATTCACTTATTTAGTTAAATATTCTTTTCTTTTTTGATAAAAAATTTATCTTCGTGGGTGAAAATTGAACTGTTTGGTTAGAATTTTAAAATCCAATTTTTTGGTAGAAGATATATCATTCCAGTTGAAGATTCGTCTTATTCAGTTTAGAATTACAATAGTCTGTTGAAAATTTGTTTTTATTTTTTGGTATACAATTCATTTTTATGATAGAAGATTATTAATTTTTCCAGAAATAAAGTTGACAATCCTTTCATCAGAAGTAACGCCTTCGTTAAATTTGTAAAAATTGTGACGAAACTTGTTACATAAAATATTATATTATGATAAAAACAAATTTTCAACAAACACACGCACGTTCTGGATACTCTCGGATTAAATTTAAATTAAATTCGCACACATTTTGCACAAACTTAAACAAAGTTTTAAAAAATATATAAATTTGAATAAAATGTAGATTACATCAAACTCTTGCGTATAGCTTAAAATATCTTTTTAAATTATAGATATGTTATATGATTATATTTACCAATAGAATGAAGGATAACTGCCAGGGATAAGACAAAAGTAAAAACAATTCTCATATTTTCTAATTAGAGGAAAAAATAATTAACATATTGATGAAGAATATTATTCAATATATAACTTATAAATATTCTGGTTCTTCTTCAGCCTATATAGCATACGTATGTATCCTCTGGTCGTTATCTCTTAGATTATAGGTATCTTGAATGTCCTTCACAGATATTTACATTTCATTAGAGTCAGTTTCAATGAAAAAATGTACCTACTTAGTTTGTTAAAATTAATTTAACAATTCATATGATCATTCACGTACAAGTGAAAGCAATAATTGTTTACTAAAATGTATTTTGTTGAAAATTCGTTTTTAGGTTTTGGCAAAAAGCTGACCTTTGTGGTTGAAAATTAATCTTTCTTGTATGAAAATTCAACTACTTTGTTTAAGGGTCAACTACTTCGTCAAAAATTCATTATTTGAATTAAAAACGTAAAAAGGGTTAAGGAAGTTTAAAATTAAAATATTTCAACAAAATTTGTTTTTATTGGACAAAATCAATTTTTTTTAATAGAAATGAAACTATTTCATTTTGGGTTGGAAATTTATCTCTGTTAGTTCAAAATTTAAGTATTTGATTAAAAATTTAGAAACAATCTTTCTATTTCCCCATTAGAGTACAAATTAATTAATGTATTATTAAAGAATTTCATTAACAATTTAATAATTAAATATTCTAGATTTTGATAATAGATTTTATGCCTTCACGATGATTTCAATTTTGTAGAAAACTACAAA
>JAUELO010270892.1:0-15433 GCA_032357855.1 Amphibolips quercusostensackenii | reverse complement strand
TTGAGAAATAAAAAAAAAATTCTTAAAAACGTTGTTTTTCTTGGTCAGGCCGGAAACTTATCAATCCACCCTCGTATTTGTCCTTAATAATCTTTTTCATGTGCATGAACTGAGTAAACGATTGTTTAAACGGATTTCATGAAAATTTCATTTTAACAGATATTAATTTCATTGTAATAAAAATACAACTGAAACAAATATGCTATTGCCAATGTATTTATTTTAGGAACGCATTTCTATTATTTTTTTAAATATTTTACTAAACACCTAATTGCAGACTATGTGCTTTAGCGACGATTGCTTTCAATGTTAAAGATTGATATTTAATTCAAAAACTATATTTTCAAAACATTGTTTTGGTAGGAAATACCACTTACTATACTTGTCAGACCACGGGATTCTAAGTAAATCAAAATTAAATCATTCTAGTCAATTTTTTGCTTTGTAATTTCTTGTTTTTATGTACTTCTCGAAAAGAAAAATAAGTGGATAAATAATTACGTCAGTGCAAATTAATTCATGTGGCAAGCTCAATTAGTGAGGTTTTTCTAATGCACTCAAATTTTCATAGTTTGAAAAAAAAGTACCTTTAGCCCTCAAAAGAATGTTATGAATATTCAAAAATAAATCGTAATTCAAAAATTGATCATCATACGAATAAAATAAAATAACTAGCAGAAATCGTTCCATATAAAAAATTTTCCGTTCCGAGTTGAATAATGTTTTACAAAAACTCCTAGTCCTGAAGTTTAAACTTTATTTCTTTGTTGCAACTTTTTTTTTCAAGTCGCAGTTGCACTTATTTTCAAAAATTATCAGAACCATTTTAAAACTTCTTCCGACCACCATCTTAGATTTATTTCTAATTTTTGACGTCTCTGCGCACTAAACGATTCCTAAAGTCAAACTTCTTTTTTTAGTAATTATTTTTATAGTTTATTTAAAACTACAAAGATGAGCAAAAAAATCATTATATTAAAAATATCATTTCTTGCAATTAAAAAAAACCGTTCCTTTTTAAACTTTGTCTTTGAAACAAAAAAATGGTTAGTTTTTTCGTTTCCCCCTTTTTAAGGCAAAACATTTTATGCTTAAATTTTTTTACCCTTGTCTAAAAAATTTGTAATTGTGTACTTTTTTGTCCTTTAAATATGAATTATCATTCTAGCACTCTATCAAATCCAACTACGCAGTAGAAAAATTTACATATAGCTGGTAAGATTTGTTAAAGGTCTTCCAATCATATCCTTTGGAAAAATGATCATTTTCCGAAAAAATAAATGTTATTACTCCTCTGATTTTGTCAGATGATCTTCCGACTATAGATTGACATTCTGGCAACCCCTCCCCCCTAGATCTACCTACGCAATAGAAGTGAATTTTATAAAGCTAGAATTATTTTGTAAATATTTTCTGATCTTATCCTTTGGAAAAACGACCGTTTTTTGGAAAAATTAAAGTTATTGCTTCTCTGATTTTTTGAGGTGGTCCTCAGGTTCTGTATTATTATTCTAACACCCCACCAAATCCATTCACGCAATAGAAATAATCTACATACAGCTGGAAAGTTTGGGTGGAGGTTTCCTAATCTCATCCTTTGGAAAAATGAGCATTTTGCGAAGAAATCGAAGTTATTGCCTCTTTGATATTTTGACATAGACGCAATTCACGCAATAGAGCTGTATTCTTTAAAGCTGGAAATATTGCTTGAATATATTCTGATTTTATCCTTTGGAAAAATGAGCACTTTTAAAAAAAATCAAAGTTATTGCTCCTCTGATTTTTTGAGGTGGTCCTTATAATATACGCAAAATTTTTCCATCTGTATAGACTTTAGTTCTATCGCGTGGATAAATTTAGGAAGGGTTTTAGAATGACAATAAATAGCCTGAGGATCACTAAAAAAATCAGAGAAGCAATAACATCGATTTTTTCAACAAAAACAAATATTTTTCCAAAGAATTAAATCGAAAAATATTTACCGAATCTTTTCAGCTTTATAGGATTCAGTTTTTTTACGTGAGTGAGTTTAGGGGAGTGTGTTAGAACAACAATTTATAGCCTGAGGTCCATCTCGAAAAAATTGAAAAGACAACAGCACACATTTTTTTGAAAAATGCTTATTTTTCCATAGAATGAGATTTAAAAATCTTCACAGAATCTTTCCAGCTATATATAAATTATTTCTACTGTGTGGGTGGGTTCAGAGGAGTCTTGAAAAAATAATCCAGTACCTGAAGACCATCTTGAAAAATAAGAGGAGCAATAACTTAGATTTTTTTTGAAAAACGCTTATTTTTCCAAAGGACAAAGTCGAAAAATATTTACCGAGTATTTCCAGCTGTATAGAATCTCGTTCTATTGCGTGGGTGGGTTCAGGTAGGTGTTAGAGACACAATATACAGCCAGAAGGTCATCTTTACAAGTTAGAAAAAGAATAATTCTATTTTTGTGCAATGTGATTATTTATTAAAGGATGTAAAGGGAAAGTATTTACCAAATTTCCCCAGAAATATAGAATTTATTTCAACTGCGTTAATCGGTTTGGAGATGGAAGTGTCAAAACATCAAACTTATGTCTGAAGAGTCCTTAAAAAAAGTAGAGGTGCAAATATTTCAGGTTTTTGCAAAGTATTATCAGTTTCTTGATGAATGAGATTCATATATGTTTATTGAATCAGTTATTCAAAGTTAAATGAGTTTTACTGTGTGGGTAGGTTTAAGGAGATGTTAGAAAATTAGCTGCAAAAATCTCCTGCAAAAATCATGGGGGAATGTGCTAAATTTTATTTTAGAATTTTTTAGGAAATATTTCACATTTAATGTCTTTTTTTTTATTCTGCTCAATTTTGTTTTTTAGAAAAATATATTTAAACAAAATTATTTCTCCTTTGTCTGTTTAAATAACCCCCGTTAACCATTCGATGCGCTAGCATTCGATACTGATTTTTTCAGGTGATTTTTCTAGGTTACATTGCCTCCTACATGAGCCCTGTAGATAACAAAATTAGTGGTGAATGATCAAAAAAACATAATTCCTATTTTTTCGTTTTCACATGGAAAAAGTAAGGAAAAAGTAAGGAAAAAGTAAAATTTATGGTCTAAAAAGTTCTAGAGGCCTTTTTTAATTCATGTCAAAAATTTTTTTTACATAGAAGCTTGTTAAATTTTAAAGACGTCATTCATCATTAACTTCTTGAAAGATGACAAATCATTTTTTGTATTTGTGTTTAGTGAACGCCGGTTTATTTGTTAATATTTTTTTAAAAGTAATTAATACGCAAATTTAATATTAATATTATTATATGAATAAAAAATATTAATTTGTTTATTTCTTTAAGTTGTCACAAACATATCAATGGGTTAAACTGGCGACTGCTTCACTCCCGGTGTTCAAAGGCATTTAAATACTGATGTTGAGAAATATTCACAAGCACATTTCCTTATTTTTGTTTTGTCCTTTACTAGCTTATGAGGTTCTTCTCTCCGGCGAAATATAATTTTCAAGATAAGAAAAAGCGATTTTAATGTGAAGCAGAATATTACAAGCAAAATAAGTTTAAACTTTAAATTTGTTTATGAGAATTTTCAAACACAATAATCATGTTGTTAAATGGCAATTCATTATGTAAGGATATGATTGCTGATTTATCATGAAAAATGTTAACGAGTGAAATGGAAATTGTTGCAAAGCTATGAATATGATAATCGTCGCGTGAGTTAATTTGTCATTATAATCATTTAAAATTTTAAAGATATAATCGTTATCTCTTTATAAGATTATATTATTCAAATTGGTTTGCTTTTCATTAATAACCAGGAAAGAGTTTGACAAAATTATGTTACTGATTTTGATGATGACGCGAATTTTTCTAAACATTTAAACAGTTGTTATTATATGAACAACAAAATATTTGGTTGATTTAAAAAAAAAAAATTTGGTTGAATCACTTTAATATTCTTCTTAATTCTTTTAAAATGACCTTTCAAATTATTTTGTGAATCTAATTAAAATGTTTTATTGCATCAGTAAAAGTTATTCTAAAATCAACAAAAAGATTTATCCAAAAACTTTTATAGATCAAAGCTGAAAAATTAAAAAAAATTTAATTTATTTAACATGCATTTTGATTTGACATATAGCGATTATCATCATATGTGGAAGAACATTTGAATAGAAAATTGTTAATGTAGGTGAAATACGCCTAAAAAAAGAGTTTCGTAGTCTATTTAACATAGAAAACATAACGATAGCAGCAGATTAATGATAAATCATATCGTGTCCTATTTAATCTAATCCTATTGTATCCTATCCAATCGTATCTGAACTCATTAAATTCTAATCCATCTTACACCATCCGCTTTTGTCGTATCTTATCCCAGCCTATCCGACTCTGTCCTATCAGTGCCTATCTAAGCCAATCCTTCCCTACGCGACCCGATCTGATCTTATTTTATCAGGTCCTATTCGGTTCTATAGGTTAATGACCGATTATCTTTGTTCATATTTAGTTTCTACCGTGCAATTTTTTGAAGAGACTTTAAATATTTGGGGCGGTGGATAAATATCACCAATTTGCCAAAACAGTGGAGAACATTCTATTTTTAGGTATTTGCATCAGAATCGCTAAAACGAATTGCACAAAAAGTAAATAAGGAACTTTCATACTATAATGCAATTTTTCACATTAAAAAATGTAAAGCTATACTTCTAGTTGCAGAGTTGGGTCAAACTTTGAACCCTGGGTCTGGTGTTTCTCGTTTCGGAATTTCTTAAAAAATCATTTTTTGGTTCTATGAACAGGTCTGTGTCTACTGCAGAGCCTCCTCTTCATGACAGGTCAAGGTCTTCTTCTGCCAGTCATTCTATTTTATTATTGATTGGATATACATTTCAAGAACTTAGATTTATTTGGCTGCTCCCCTTACAAATGTCTGGAGCTGAGTATCTGATCTGCACATGATTCTTTTAGTATTTTTAATATAATTTGCCTGCGTTATTTAGTAGACTGACACATCTGCAATTATTGCAGTTACTTTTATCATCCTTTCCTTTGTATATCGAACGATAATCGCCTTTTTCTATTCATCAGAAACTTCTTCCTAATCTCAGCTGCACTAAATTTTTCAGCCGGGTTTTCTAACATATTGAATTCTATGTCGCAGTTGTGCTGCCTTACAGCTTCGCCTCCCAATTGTGCCTTGCTAAAGCGTCTTCTACTATCTTTCATAACAACCTATGCCAATTTCCAAAATATTTTCAAATTTTCTTCTTTATTTACGATTTGATTTTACTATTACATTCTTTAACTAGTATTTTTACTTATCTGTTTTTGTCCCTGTAATAATAATGATTTCCCAGAGCATAATCCATACGCTCTCTATACCTTTACTGCATATTAGCATTTTCAAAGTCCCCCTCTTTATGCGTTTTTATATCTTCCTAGTTTTTTTTTTGTTCTTCATCCTTAACCTAAGTTTATTTTTGAGAGTAGAATATAATGATCCGCCTTCATTCCAAAAGCCTTTGTAAGCATTGCATATTTTACTGCCTCTCTTGAGTCTTTTACCCGCAACAACCAAGTCAATTATACTGCGGCAATCTCCTCCACATCAGGTGTATGAGTAAATCATGTTATGCCAAAGGCAAGCATTTGTAATAAGCAAGCCCTTTTTTAACTATAATATAATGAATCTTTTTCCGCTGCTCTTCGTTTTTGTATCTTCAAAATGACTTAGCATCCTATCCGTCCTCTCTCATTAGACTTTTATCCAACCATTCATATCTTCTAGTAGCATGATTTTTTACCCAAGATCGCGAATACCTATATTATCATTTAAAGTGTTCCGGAAGGCGTCTTTTACTCAATTCTTGTACTATCAACTAGAGGTTACCACGCTATGATAAAAAGTCTTCTGATTTCTAATTTCATTTTAACTCACAGCAATCTGGGAGATATGAATTCATATCCCTTGACATGCTGTTTTTCTCTGTCATTCATTATCAGACCGACTCCTCAGCAACCATGCAATTCACTATCTACTCCTGACCATAGTTCGAGTTCTTGCTTTAACTCTCCTTTCTCTATCACCTCACTGTCAATTTCATTTTTCTTTGTTTTAAGCACACACACAATATCTAGTTTTTTACGTACTTTATATCTCTTAATTGTCTTTTCTAACGTTTACTGACGCCTTTTACATTCTAAAGACCCAGACTCCAATCATCGACTGAAACTTTTCCTAATGCATGCCTTTTGTTAGTAAAAATCGCGTCTAAAATAATCAGTTAAGAAGGGTACTAGCCTTCTACAATTTAGCAGTAGATGAGAAGAGCTGAACCTTTTTCGAAATTAATTACTTTATTTGTCCTGAAAATAAATAGTAGCTTTATCAGAACACTCACCTTTTTAAAATACTCAGCCTGATCACTTTATTCGTTTTTAAACTAAATTTTAACTGCTCCAAACCACGCTTCGCTGCATAAGCCGTCCCAATTACATCGTCTTTCCTAAAAATAAAAGCGAATCGCAAAATGCCCCAGATCTTACAAGTAGCACCTCTCATTTTTCAAACTCGTGGCCCATGACTCTCATTGCAAATTAATGGAACTGGTCACATACGGAAAATTATTCAGAAAAATCGCGCAAGAATGGACTGAGAGGTGAGAAGAAACTTTCCTCCTCAAAACCAGCAGAAATGGCACAAAAATACTATCTTCTTCAAATACCAGCCGTTGTTGTTTTAAAACTACTTCAAACTACTCTAAAATAAATATCAACTGCACCAAAAGACTATTTTCTCCAAAATATCAGACTCTTCTGCACCATCCCTTCTACAAATAAATTTCACCAAGATACTCATCTCTTCAAAACATCAGCCCTCGTAATTTCGTCCTTCAATTAAAATGACAAGAATCGCGTAAAAATAAATCTCTTCATATTCATATAAATCGTTTGAATTTATTTAATTTAGAGAAATCATCATACTAAATACGTCCCGCCCGCAACTTTGTTTAAGAATCAATATCTGAAGATCAGAAAACTTTACGTTAGATAAAGCATTAAGACTTTAGAATGCATGAGTTAGAACTTGAAACAAAGAATTATATCACTTTTAATAATGTAGCATGATAATCAGTCATACAAAGGTAAATGAGTTTTACTGTGAGGGTAGGTTTAAGCAAATGTTAAAAAATCAGCTAAGAGTCAGGAACACTCCTGCAAAAATCATAAGGGAATGTCCTGAATTTTATTTTAGAATTTTCTTATGCATTATTTTACATTTAATGTATTTTTCCTTCTTTTCGATTTTTTCCAGAAAAATATATTTATATCAAATAATTACTCCTCTTTTTTTTTAAATAACTATTCTATTCTAAAGATGGCGCCGGAAGTCCCTTCAAGTCGATTTTATTGATAGCCAGTCAGACCAGGCAGCGCTGTTACCTTAGTTTCTGTTTAATTTCTTTCTAGAATTTAAATTTTAATGTTCTGGAAGTTGAGAATGCGATGTCTAATTGATTGATTAATATTTATTGCGAATTTTTATAATTCCAAAGAATTTTCGCCCCTTAATACGCATTTGATCTTTTTGGAGGAAAAAAATTTAACCCCCGTTAACCATTCGATCCGCTAGCATTCGATACTGATTTTTTAGGTGACTTTTTAGCTTGTAAGGTTCCTCTACCCGGTAAAATATAATTCTTGAGATAAGAAAAAGCGATTCCACTATTAAGCAGAACATTATAAGCAAAATAAGTTAAAAATGTAAATTAATTTATGAGAATTTGTCAACACAATAATCATGTTGTTAAATGTCAATTTATTATGTTAGCGTATGATTGCTGATCAATCATAAGAAATGTTTACTAGTAAAATGGAAATTGTTGCAAAGCTATGATATGATTATCGTCGCGTGAGGTAATTTGTCATTATAATAATTTGGAATTTTAAAGATATAATCGTTATCTCTTTACAAAATTATATTATTTAGTGTTATTCGCTCTTCATTAATAACCAGGAAAGAGTTTGTTTAAATTATGTAATTCATTCTGAAGATGACGCGAATTTTTCTAAACACTTAAACAGTTGTTATTATATGAACCACAACAAAATATTTGGTTGATTTAAGAAAATTTTGGGTTGAATCATTTTAATATTTTGCTTGATTTTTTTAAAATGACCTTTGAAATTATTTGGTAGATCCAACTAAAATATTTTGTTGCATCAGTGAAATTGGTTCTTAAATCAACAAAGCGATTCAACCAAAAACTTTCATTGATTAGAGCTGAAAAATTTAAAATTCTTAAATTTGTGTAACACGCATTTTTATTTAACATATAGGGATTATTATCATATGTCGAAGAACATTTGAATGAAAAGTTGTTAATTTAGGTGAAACGCACCTAAAAAAAGGGTTTCGTAGTCTATTTAATATAGTATATTAAATGTTTAACTTATTTGAATTTTTATTTTACTCAGAAAACATAACGATAGTAGCAGATTGATGATAAATTATATCGTGACCTGTTTAATCCGATCTTATCGTATACTATCCAATCGTTTCTGAACTCATTTAATCCTAGTCCATCTTACACTATCCGCTTTTGTCGTATCTTATCCCAGCCTATCCGACTTGGTTCTATGTGTGCCTATCTGATCCAATTCTTCGCTTCGCGACCCGATCTGATCTTATTTGATCAGGTCCTATTCGGTCCTATAGGTTAATATCCGATTATCTTTGTTCATATCCAGTTTCTACCGTGCAATTTTTTGGAGAGACTTCAAATGTGTAGGGCCATGGATAAATATCACTGATTTGCCAAAACATTGGAGAACATTCTACTTTTAAGTATTCGCATCAGAATCGCTAAAACAAATTGCAAAAAAAGTAAATAAGGACCTTCCATACCATCATGCGATTTTTTACTTGAAAAAAATGTAAAGCTATACTTCTAGCTGCAAGGTTAAGTCAGACTTTAACCCTAGATCTGGTGTTCTTCGTTTCGGAATTTCTTAAAAAATCATTTTTTGGTTCTTTGAACAGGTCTGCATCTACTGCAGAGCCTCTTCTTCATGCCAGGTCAAGTACTTCTCCTGAAATCATTCTATTTTATTATTACTTGGATATACATTTTGAGAACTTAGAATTATTTGGCCAATTCCCCTCACGAATCCCTCCAGGCGATTCGCAATTCAAAGATAATTTTTTCCTAACGGTTAACCAATTCACTTAAGACAAGAACAAACTAGCATTCTGCGTATGCAAACTAAAGAATAAACTGAATTATCAACCTTAAATAGTGACGCCTTTGCAATAGTGAAGAATAATGGAAGACTTCATGGAATATAAACAGTATAAAGATTCGTTTCAAAGAGGGCCGAAATAAATAAAACTAGCTGTGCGTTTGAATAAATCACCCTGAAAGAAATCCGGAAGACTGCACTAGGCAACTGTTTAACAATATTAGTAGTATATGCAAGTCCACGACTGATTCTGCCGTAACAACGTTATCATCTGCAAACGCCAACACTTACACCTTCATTGTCCCGGGGTCCACACTTTTTTTACTACGAAGGTGGCTATTCTTTGACACTTATCCATGAATATTATAAACAGTGAAGAACACATAACGCATCCTTGACTATCATCTTATCTTATGTCAAACTTAGCACTCACTTGTCCATTTATCCCTACACTCGCTTCACCACCTGCGTATATTGTTTCAATTGCTTTTAGGAGATAACCATGGAGTATGTACTTTTCCAGAACTTTCCAAAGCGTAAATTTACCTATGCTTTTCCTAAATCAACAAATGCACCAGGAACTTTTTCATTTATTTCTAAACTTTTTTTTGTTTTATGTCTGAAGCTAAATATCTGATCTGCACATGCTTCTTTTTGTATTTTTAATATATTTTGCCTGCGTTACTTAGTAAACTGACACATCTGCAATTATTGCAGTTGCTTTTATCATCCTTTCCTTCGTATATCAAACTATAATCGCCTTTTTTTATTTATCAGAAACTACTTCCTAATCGTAGCTGCACTAAATCTTTCAACCGGGTTTTCTAACATATTGAATTCTATGTCGCAGTTGTGCTGCCTTATAGCTTTACCTCCCAATTGTGCCTTGCTAAAGCGTCTTTTACTATCTTTCATAACAACCTATGCCAATTTCCAAAATATTTTTACATTTTCTCCTTTACTTACGATTTGATTTTACCATTGCATTTTTCAACTAGTAATTTTACTTATCTGTTTTTGTCCCTGTGATAATAATGATTTCCCAGAGCATAATCCATACGCCCTCCATACCTTTACTGCATATTAGCTTTTTCCAAGTTTCCCTATCTATGCGTTTGTATATCTTTCTGGTTCTCTGTCTCCTCCATCCTTGACCTAAGTTCATTTTGGAGCGTAGAATATAATCATTCGTCTTCAATTCAGAACCCCTTCTAAGCATTGCATATTTTACTGCCTCTCTTGAGTCCTTCACCCGCAACAATAAAGTCAATTATACTGCGGCAATCTCCTTCACATCAAATGTATGAGTAGATCATGTTATGCCTAAGGCAAGCATTTGTAATAAGCAAGCCCTTTTTTAACTATAATATAACGAATCTTTTCTCAAAACTTTTCGTTTTCGGATCTTCAAAATGACTTAGCATCCTATCCGTCCTTTCTCATTAGACTTTTATCCATCCATTTATATCTTCTAGTAGCATGATTTTTTCCCAGTATCGCGAATACCTATAATATCATTTAAAGTATTCCAGAAGGCGTCTATACTCAATTCTTGTACAATCAATTGGAGGGTACCACGCTATGATGAAAAGTCTGCGGATTTCCACTTTTATTCTAACCCACAGCGATCTGGGAGATATGAAATTATATCCCTTGACATGCTGCTTTGCTCTGTCATTCATAATCAGACCGACTCCTCAGAAACCATGCAATTCACTATCTACTCCTGACGATAGTTCGAGTTCTTGCTTTAACTCTCTTTTCTCTATCACCTCACTGTCAATTCCATTTTTCTTTGTTTGAAGCACACACACAACATCTAGTTTTTTTGCGTACTTTGTATCTCGTAATTGTCTTTTCTAACTATCTTTGACACCTCTCACATTCTAAAGACCCAGTCTCCAATCATCGCCTGAAACTTTTCCTAATGCACGCCTTTTGTTAAAAATCACATCTTAAATAATCAGTTAAGCTGTCGTAAGGTTTTGAGTCTGAAACAATTGGCTATGTCAAAACTATAACAGAAAAATTCAACGTTAGTTTGTGTTGCATACTAAAGAGGGTTTTAGCCTTCTGCAATTTAGCAGTAGATGAAAAAAGCTAAAAAATTTTCAAAATTAAATACTTTATTTTCCTTGAAAATTAATAGTTGCTTTACCAAAACACTAACGTTTTTGAAATACCCAGCCTTAGCACTTCATTCTTTTTCAAACTAGACTTTAACTGCCCCAAACCACTCATCGCTGCATAAGCCGTCCCAATTACATCGTCTTTCCTAAAAATAAAAGCGAATTGCAAAATGCCCTAGATCTTACAAGTAGCACCTCTCATTTTTCAAACTCGTGGCCCATGACTTTTATTGCAAATTAATGCAACTGGTCACATACGGAAAATTTTTCAGAAAAATCGCGCAAGAATGGACTGAGAGATAAGAAGAAACTTTCCTCCTCAAAACTAGCAGAAATGGCACAAAAATACTATCTTCTTAAAATACCAGCCGTTATTGTTTTGAAACTACTTAAAACTAGTTTAAAATAAATATCAACTGCACCAAAAGACTAGTTTCTCCAAAATATCAGACTCTTCTGCACCATCCCTTCTACAAATAAATTTCACCAAGATATTCATCTCTTTAAAACATCAGCCCTCGTAATTCCGTCCTTCAATTAAGCTCACAAGAATCGCGTAAATATAAATAAATCTCTTTATATTTATGTAAATTGTTTGAATTTATTTAATTTAGAGAAATCATTATACTAAATACGGCCCGCCCGAAACTTTGTTTAAGAATCAATATCTGAAGATCAGAAAACTTTACGTTAGATAAAGCATTAAGACTTTAGAATGCATGAGTCGGAACTTGAAACAAAGATTTATATCACTTTTAATTATGTAGCGCATCAAACTTTGTCTCAGAAAGAGGTCACAAGTGCCTAACACGAAAGTCGTAACATAACTGGTGTGAAAGCGGGATGCTACCCAGGCAAGCCGAGCGAGTCACTACAACAACACTATTACAGCTTCACGCCCGCCATCGCAAGGTCTCGAGCGACAGAACAAAAAAATTAGCCGCGCGGAATAATGACGTTAGGAACAAACTTCCAACAATCGCAAACCTTATTAGGAAAACACTGGGACTTTAATTTATCTAAACACAATATATCGATGCATTCAGCGTTTAGGGGGTCTACGGAGGCTACGAGTATAAAGAGGCGCTGCAAAGTCAGCAAAGTTGCGCAGTTTAATATTTCAGTACTATAGAAAGCCATTAGCAAGAAGAAGAACAGTTATAAAACCCTGATTCACCGTAAAGAACATTGAAGCCAAACCCAAAACCTTCGATAAGCCGGGGATCCAGTGTAGTAAACATTTCTCCATCATAAACTTATTTCAAATTTCACCTATATCAAATTAATCAGGTTCAAAAAAGTATTAACAAATTATTCATTTGCAATAATCGTGTCAGCTCTTGACATTGGATAAATTTTTTTTTTAGTTCAATGAATAATTACTTATCTAGAAAAAATATATAGATAGCTTACCAAATTCTAATACGTATTTATCACTTTAAAGAACCGACTTAATTGAAATAATTAAATATTTCTCAGGGTGCGAGAAACATGTTTAAAGAGGCTAGGATTTCAGCTTCCAAGAAATTATTTCTTAGAAGTAATAATATTGACAAAAATTGCAAAAAATGTTTTTTCATAGAAATAAAATATCACTAATGTAATGATTTTTTTGAAGTAATGCCTACAATTTTTGCCTTTCAAAATATTAAATCAACTGAAATAATAAAATCCTGTATACAAAAAAATGAACTAAAGAAACGCATTTCTTGGAATGCAGTATTTTTTTTCAATATAGACACAATACAGATTTTTTATCTAAACAGCGGATTTCGCTAAAACGTAGAAGATTATAGAAATTGTGATATCAGTTTTAGCGAATTTGGTGAGAACATCTTTTTCCTTGAAACTGACTCTGATGAAATGTAAATATCTGATAAGCATGTGTCTAATGCATGCAATCCAAGAGATAATGTTTAGCAAATGCGTGTTTCACAAAATGTAATAAAGCACTAGAAGATCACCAGTTACATCGTTATTTGAATTCTTCATCAACACGTTAATCAATTTTTTCTTTCATTCAAAAATATGAAGAAAGTTTCTGCTCTCGTGTTATCATTGTCGGTTATCTTTTATTCAATTGGTGAATATAATAATAAAATATATTTTTAACTTTAAGTACCAACCGATAAGTAATTTCAAATTTCGGGTCAATCGTTAGTTTTTCTAGTTCAACTTAAAAAAGTTCTAAAGGTCGTATTTCATTGGACCGATTTTTAAAAATTACAGAAGATTTATAAATATTTAAAAATATTTTTAAAAAATTTTATTTTGGAACAGAAATCTGAAAGGTGATTATTATTCTGATTATAAACACGGATTTTTTATGTTCCTTTTCTCTAAAGCAGAATAAAATTATTTTCCAAGATTCCTGTTCCATGTAAAAAAAATCCTGTCCCGAGTCAAATAATAACGTTTTACGAAAATTCCTTGTCCTGAAATTTAGAATATGATTTTTGATAGAAGTTTCTGGTTCAAAATCACAGTTTCATTCATTTTCAAAAATTTTCCGGAGCCTTTAAACCTCTCCAGATCAAGAGGGGGGTATGCGTTGGTCCAGCCTAATTAGGATTGTCCTGAAAGTAAATTTCAAAAGTCCTTCAAATTATAATTTTATGAAATTATACTTATAGAAAATTTCAAGGCGCATATTTCATTTTTTTCGAAAATATTTATAGGTTTCGTAGTTTTGGAAGTAATTAATAAGGGATAATTCAATTAAAAAAGTTGTTAGTTTTTTCCTAAACTTTGCAAAAATCATTAATTTGAACCTGAAAACCTGAAAAAATTATGCATATTCATGATTTTTGCAAAGTTTTAAAGAAAATCATCAACTTTTTGTTCATAAAATTATTTTCAAAGACTTAAAAATGTAATTTAGCATTAATAAAATCGACAAATTTAGAAAAATAGCTTTGTTATTGCGAGTTAAAGCAAAAAAAGATTGAAACTTATTATTTTCAAGAAATCTATTTTTCATCAATAACTTCAAATACTGCAAAACCTACAAATATTTTCAAGGAGGAAAACAGATGCGCCTTGAAATTCTCTGCAAGCATCGTTTCTCAAAATCAAAATCCGAACGATTTTTAAAATTGGCATAATTTTTTGCATTTGTGGTAGCTACATTTGCTTAATTTGTTAATATTTCCTCAAAAATAAATAAAATCAGACAATGCTTTCTCGATGAATAGAAATTTCCATTATATATTGATATAATTTATTTCTTTAATTATCGTAAACGAATGCATCCATATACTGATTTCGTCAGCAGGTTATGTAACATTAACTATTTTTCACAACATATGACTGAACGATTAAAATAGTTATAAAAAATGTTTACAACAAATTTACTGATTTTTTTACGGGCCTTCTTTTACTAAAGAGATTTCTCTTCTCAGCGAAGTATAATTGTGAAGTTAGGAAGAAGTGATTTTGCAGAGAAAAAAAATGATCCCACAGTTAATACATTTTTTTCAAATATTTGTGCAGAAATTATTTTTACGACATTGAAATAACAACCATTTTAAAGTTGATATACAGGCGTTGAATCCGCTTATGCGTTTAACTTATTTTATTAGACGCTTGAAAAATATGTAACTTCAAAGTCCAAGGTTTTTCTAGAAAAATCAGCGTTTATAAATCTTGCGTTTAACTTATGACTAAATCCAGTAATATTCACCATAATTTTTTTGACTCATAATATTAATAGCACGTCATACTCTTTAAATCAGAACCAAGAACGCGAATAAATATCACGTGATTGCTAAGTAATCCTATGAAAAGTTTCCTAGTGAAATGGAAATGTTTTCAAAGCTTTAAATATGGGATTCGTAGTGTGCATTAATTTGTCATCATAATTATTTTTCTAGATTATCTAATTCATTGTGATCATGGCGCCAAATTTTTAGCACCCAAATAGTTGTCACTATTATATAGACAACAAAATATTTGCTTAAATTGAAAAAATATGTTGGTTGATCTAAGTTAAACTTATGTTTAATTGAAGTTAATATTTCGCTTGATTCAAGAGAATATTTTAGTTAATTAAAACGA
>JAUELO010270514.1:0-15437 GCA_032357855.1 Amphibolips quercusostensackenii | reverse complement strand
TTTATTCAACTTATTATAATTTTCCATAAGCTCCTATGCACTATGTTTAGGTGCATATGTTTTTTTTAACTAATCCCTAAATAGTTTTTCATATTTGTTAGATAAATCATTGAATAATTTTGTTTCATTTTGGAATGAAGTTAAAAATTTAGTTTTGTGGTCCCAACAGACGCAAAATGATTAAAATTTGAAATCAACGTAAATTTCAAAAAAATACACTCAGATTGTAAAAAGCTACTTTTTATAGGTGTTAAAATATCACGTTGTGCATTTAGGAGATTTCATATGCAAATCTGTTGATATTTTCGTGCTTAAATCACTTTAAAAGATGTTAGAGAGTAAAAAAAATGTATGTTTGCAGAAGAACACATTATAATACTGTAACCGCTTTAAAGAGAATGTAGGGCAGTTTTTAAGTATATTTATTCGCAGTTAAAACTTCCCAATAATGATTATCAGTTAATTCTTGTACGAAGATAATAAATATGTATACTGAGACTCTTACATATATTTAGAAATATATATACACTGACGTTATTAAAATTTTCATTATTGATGACGAAACACGGGAGAGAAATAATGTGATATTCTTAAACGACAAGTTTATTTATTTGTCGAATAGTAAATGCATAATTTGAAGGTTAAGGTATATCTACATTTAAAGGCCTTTCTTGCATATAGATAAGAGATTGGGATTAGGATTGAAAATTACAATTAGGATGGAAAATACATAATTTGTAATACAAGAGATGTCTATATTTACAGGTTATCTTTTGCATGTAAATGATAGACACTAATGTGATATTCTCAGGATATCTTCAGATATCCTGGGAATATCTAATTTATATCAAAATTTCTGCACTATTGCATATCTCTCTCGATATGCTTAAGATAGCTTATGATGCACCTAAGATGATCCAGGAAATAAATGGGATAGCCTGTGACCTTTCCTCGCGTAAGGATGGTGTTGTAAAGCTGCACTATACACATTGTCTCCTGGCACTGCTACATATATATGGTCGTTGAGTGGAAAATTGCCTTGGGCGAATTCGCTCGCACTGTTATCAACATACGCTTGTACATTGTACACTTGAAAAGAGTCAGCTGAATAAAATTGGCCATCTATTTTCATCTGAACGTTTCTTGGAGTATGACGAGTAGCATTATGACTGGAAAGTGCATATGGTGGGCTGAGAATTGAAGCAAAGTGACGGTTCATTATTCGTATAAAAATATTCCTCAGTCCAGGATCTCCTGCATTACGGTATAACCAAAAAGCTATATGATCATTGGGTTCTTTCACGATATGTCCATCACGAATACAGCCATCATGCATCGTTAAAACCATGTGGTTGTTAGGAAAATTAGAATACCCGTCTGCACCTGATTTTGCAAGAAAAAATTGACAATGATGAAGTTTTTTTACATTTAAATCATCCGAACCATCAATGTTGAAACTGGAAACTTCTCTGGGATTTTCCTAAGCTTAAAGAATATAGGAAATGAGACTGGTTTCATATGAGCAATGTTAATATTTGACTATGAGCATATATAACTTATAGTGCTCGTTGTGATTCGAACAGAAAATTATTTGACCACACAATTTTTGGAAACAAGACGTATAAAAAAACATAAGAGAGGAAAACCTTAGTCAGAAAAATATTATTACGTATCCAAGGTTAAATCTACTAAGGCTTTAATTTTTATGACTTTAGTGACATTTAATGTTAGCTAAAATAAATTGGGGAAATTTTAGAATTAATAATGAAGCTTTTTTAAGCTAAATATAAATTTTAAAAACCTACAGTCAAAAAGTGTTTTAGCTTTTAGATTTCAATTATAAAATATGCATCGTCAAGTATCTCATGTTCTTTTCTAAAATTGACAAATAAAAAATAATGTTTATAATTATGTTTTTACTTGTTAGGTTTGACAATTAGTTAAGTATAAGCCTTTATTAGATAACGTGCGTTATTTCCTACGAAAAAGCAAATGAAAGATGTAAGAAAGTACGGTAACGTTTAGGGTCTTCTGATACGTAAAAAAATTTCAATAAATTAAAAAAAATTCGAGCACAACTATTCTATTTAAATATACATAAGCGATCAAATTGTCGACCATATAAAAATATATGGTTTATATTTCTAGGAAATGACCAATGCCGAAACTGAGAGCTATCTTTAGACTCTCTTAACATTAAAAAACAAAGAAAACAACGTAAATTTTATTGCTAGGATATAAATATTTGTCTGTGAGTATATGTAACTCAAAGCATAATGTAAGATTTAAACAGAAAAATATTCATACTTATGAATGTTCAAAAACAGACGTATCAAAAACCTCGTATCAAGAAATAATTAATAACAAATGTGTAGGCCTTTTTTGGGTAAAAAACTTTTGTTTATCATTTGATTAATAAAATTTACCTTTCTTTTTGGTCACTAAAAACGTGTGCCAAGGCGCAACCTAACTTGATTAGTCTTTCAAAAGTTATTCTGTATACAGACAATGACAACTATAGCGACGACAACAATAACGACAAAGACAGACAGAAAGACGCCATTTTGAAAACTCTTTTTTTTCTGATTGAGTGTGTTTCAAAACGTGAAGATTTAATGAAATCCGCGATAGTCAGTTTTCACATAAGACTAATAACTTTTTATCATGAGAATGTGAAAACAATAATATTGTAAATATAATAAACCGTAATTTGACAAAATATATTTCTATTATACTTACGAATACAAACGAGTGAAACCAACATAAGTGTAATACCAAGAACCAGCTTCATTTTTCTATAGACAAAAAAGTTAGTCTTCTTAAAAGTTATTCGGTTGTCCGTTCACTTACTTGCAATACATTTATCTTATCTAGCCTCCATCTCACCAGTCATCAGTGAGTACTATAGGACGGAAAAGAATTATTACTATCTTAAAATATTTGTTCTGATATTCTTATATTTGTTCTTTATTTTGTATTAATTTTTATCAGCTACACTAAACAAGGTGTTATTTCTGTGAATGTATCTTATTACAATTCAGAATATGCATTGTTATTGAGACAGACGTATTTATTGCATCTTGCGTCAATTAAATTTTTTTATTTTCAATGATATTCTTTACAATTTACACAAAAAATACGCATTCTAGCTAGCGGTGTGTAAAATTGATAGTCAGTTTTCACATCAAACTACTAGCTTATCGTTAAGATAGGAATGTGATAATTAGGATCGGATACGCATTGCTTTTTAAATGTTTTTTTTATCGCAGCTATTTCTGTCTGTGTAAGTTTGTAAGTTGTTTATTGCAAATATTTGTAATTTGTGAATTTAAGTTTCTCACATTCTGATCAGAAAAGGGTTTAGATATGTGTAAAATTTGACTTATCCCGTATCTGGCAAATATCTACGCTTTATTAGAATTTTGTAAGAATACGTTAGCAATAAAGAAATTATCTTTTTGGAAATATGGCGCAAGTTTCTATAACTTTTTATTTAACAAAATTTGTGGTTCCAAATTTTAAATTGCACAATTTAAAGCAGACAACTGATTGAATAATATATATGGCTCTCTTTTTTTAAGTACCCATGTTTGTAAACGCATTAAATCATATTTTATATTCATCATATATATTTGCCTTAAAATTAAATTATACTTACGTTTAAATTGCAGGAAACCCACAAATGCGAGGAGTAAAATTCCAGTAAAAATCCTCATGTTTTGTTAATACACAAAATGATAAAGATCAACAGTAAAATTTTTCAAGAATTTGATAAAAAATTGACACGATATATGGCTGCAATATGCGCTAACTTTAATGACTTCTATCCGATAAATGTTTTTTATTCTCAAAGGTAAACGGAATTAATGAAGGAGTATTTTCACAAAATGCAAGAATCAGAATTATTGAAAATTACAACACCTATTCAAGAATACGTAGCAGAGGCAGTACATTTGAAGAAATAATTAGAGGGTGCAAGTATAATCCTTAATAGTCCGACCATATTGTGTTACTCGCTTACCTACAGTTTATCATCCAAATGTGGGAAATGTTCACGTGAAGCCAAATTTTTTTTTATAGAGACCAGCTTTGTTGATGTGCACACAAACTCGTGATTGAGTGACTGAGTGACTAAGTGATTCAACTTTTTGATATCTAAATTTTTCTGTTTCAAGATACATCTCAAAATGCTGAAAAAAATAACAATAAAAAATGCGTTTGAAAAAAAATGAAATTTTTAAGGTTATTTTTTTGCAGAGGAAGATAACTGTGGTTTGCAAGCCTAAAATCATAATACTGGGTTTGCCACTGGTTTTCAAGAAAAAAATTAAAACGTCACGTCTTCAATGCTGCGGCGCTGATCATTAGGGCAAATAAATGTGTTTGTGGACAAACTGATTTACAAACAATTTTTATCTGATTTAAAATTTTGTTAATAAGCATAATTTTATGAAATTTTGCACAAATTGTGCACATTCGATTGTTTAAAAAGAGGTTTTTAATACTTTTATGTTTCATAAAAAATGCACTAACGAAACTTGTTGACTTTTAGAGAATACCGTTCGTTATTAAATATTCAGGTACATTCAAAAAGATCTAAAAAAACGGCACAACTATTCTAAAATGTTTTTTATATTACCTGTATGATTTTGCAGATTTTATAAACAAGTTTTTAATGAGCAAGTGGTTCAGAATGAATTCGTGGCGACTAGCAATGTTAAGTAACTCAATTTCAACTGAATTTTTACAATGTACAGATAAAAGAGTTTTGTGACTTATATTGATGAAAATTAATAAATATATTAATTACCATATCCTGAATTACACAGGCCTATACAATTTTACTAAATGTCAGAAACAGAAACCAGCCTAGCCGAAATTTGCTATAAGTTTTACAAAATTAATTTGTTCAAACAATTTGTTTAAATAATTTGCTTGAACAATTCATTGCAAATGTCATGGTGTATAAAAATCAAACGACAAAATCAGATTCTATGCAAAAAATACGTTAAAAAAAGTAGTAGTCTGTATTAAATTTTCCTTGTTATAAGCAAATTATAAAAATAATAAATTTTGCTGTTTTAATGAATCCTTTAGAGTTCATTAGCTAAACACTTACCTCTGCAGAATACCGCTCTCAACCTAACCCAGAGTCATGAAAGGTGGATGTGGCGGTATTGACTCCTTTTTTTTATTTATTTTTTATTTTTTATGTTATATATATTTTTCTTTAAATGATTTTTTACTCGTTTAAAATTTTTTTTTCTCATTTTAATTTTATTATATAATGTGGAGAAGTGTCTACGAAGAAGAGTGTAAGCTGGATGAGGGAGGCCATAAAAAAGTATCAGGAGAAGTTAGGCATGATACACTTTAAAGGGGAGACGGTGAAGATGATATAGAAGGATTTGTAAGAGAAAGTAATAGGGTATGTGCAAAAGAATGTACCTAGAAAAAAGAAGAAAGGAATGGTGAAGCAGTGGTGGGATAGGAAATGTCAAAAGCTAAAAAGAAGGATGAAGAGGAAGTAAAGGAAGTGGAAAAAGGAAACTGCAAAAAGGGCAAGTACATAGAAAAGCAGAAAGGGTTTAGATTAATGTGTAAGAAGAAAAAGCCGGAAAAGAAGAAAGATCGGAAGAGGAGTTAAAAAGTTTTAAGACTCACTAGTGATAAGTGTGCTATTGTATGGAGTAGGGAGAGGGAGAAGGCATGGAGAGTGAGAAGGCAGCAGGTGAGAAGAGAATGAAAGAGTCAAGGTTTAATGGGGAGTGTGGGTGGATTATGCCAAGGGAGAAAGCGCAATATTTGTTAGAGAAAGGAGAGAAAAGAAGTCAGGAAGTCAAAACCTTGAGGTTACTAAACGTGAAGGTGTACAAAACTTGAGGAGTTTATGTAACTTCGAACCTTCAAAATTAAATCTCTCTCAAAAAAAAAAGGTATTTGATCGAACCAAAGTTTATTTAAAAGGGCAATGCTTATACTTTAAGGTTTTAGCTGTAGTTTTCTGACAACAAAATAATATCGCGATGTTAACATAACGATGCTGCGTAAGTCGGACTATGTTACAGACGAATCACATTTAAAAAAAGTAAATTTTCGTAATCACATGTTGTAAACTTCACTGCCGTAAACTTTAAATCTTAAATTTTGTATGGTGCAATTAATAAAGAAGCGCAAGGTATTTAGTTGCGTTATGACTGGTGTAACGAAATTTGACTTCTATTTTGGTGTATATTTACAAATAACATAACAAAATAGAAACGAAAGTTCTGGTCTGTTTCCAATAACGTGACTTAACGGAACAACAGTTTCATACATGTCCTTGCAATAATATTTATTTTCTTTCTGGAAATGGCGTAGCATAACAGAACATTCTGCGATAGTAAACAATTTAAATATGTTAAAGCAAATTAAAGCCTTGTTAGAGTGAACGTTGTATTATCAAAAACACCTAAATGTTAGAGCTGAATGTAATACAATATGTCACTTACTTTTAAAAAACAGTAAACAAGCTAACGTTAGGGGTAGGGTTGTAACGAAAATCTTTATCTTTTCTGAGTAGACACAATGTCGCAGAACAGAAATCTGATCTTATTAGAATTTTGGGTAAGCAGACAAAATAAGTAGCTGCTATATATACTAAATATTGTTAAACCTCTCCTATAAATGCTTTATTTACTCTATAAAGTGAGCGGAATTAGAGAAGGAATATTGCTGATCTGAATCTAAAAAATTATAATATGTGTTCAAGATGACATAATAGAGGCAGTAGAAGCCAACATTTTAACTATTTCCTTTATCTTTTAAGTTAATATCTTATTTATAAAGACTAATGAAAACATGAAAATAATTATTATGCATTAATTACAACACAATATCATGTGACTCGTAAGCAAAAAAAAAAAAATATTTGACCCTCATAGGTCAAGATCAAAAATGGATTTTATTTATTTCAAATTCTTACCTGCAGAATATAAAGTTTTCGATTGAAATAAAAAGAGTTGAAAATCACTAAAGTATCGCGCAATTTCGATCAAAAAATTTTTATTTAGATTGAGCACACGAATAAATATCGCGTTTCGGCTCTGTAATCATAAAAAATGTTTATCTGCGGAACAAAAATTTCTACGAAAAACAAAATATGAGATTCGGCATGTGCGCTAATTTGTTATCTTAAGCATCCTTTGACAAAATAGTTATTTGAACTTTATAGATGAATAAAAAAAATGAATATAATTGATATCGAATTTCAATCTGTGGAATACAACATTTTTCATTAATATTTGAACAGTGAGAAATCGCGAAAGTGAATAGACTCCGCAAAAAATTAAAATTCTTATATTATGTTCGTAATCATTAGTGTTGTTGCACTAATAGAATGCTTTTTGTGCCGAGCCCTTATACATCTAGTCCATCATAAGGTATACATTTAATAGTACTTTAAAATTTCTTATTATACTTCCCACCTTGTTTTTGGGATGACACTTGTAGAATCATCTTATGCCGCACGCACTGCCACAATTCAGAGCTAAAACAAACGATATGAGCGCTCTGCATTTTCCTCTGTCACTAATTTCTCCATCTCATATGTTTGTTCATGCTCGCGTCGTCAACCTCATATTATAATTTTTGTTGAAATTCTAATTTTTTAACCAGAAATATGTGTAATTCAAAAACATCCGGAAGAAAAGATCGTCACTCGAGGCATAGGTCAAAGGAAAGTAGTGATTTAAACCGTATATTAAAAGATGTTAAAAGCTTAAAACGTAATATCAAGAAGCGTGGTCTTCGAGATAGATCTTCTTCTACTTAATCTTCACGGTCTTCTCAAAGCTTTTTTTGGCACTGTGCTTACGCACACAATCTACATCTCCTTCTGCTTCTTTTGAAAAAAGCAGTCTGTTCAGCAATACTAAATCATCTAAATGGACGGCATAGCTGATTCTTAAGATGGAAGAATTCTGATCCTCCGACTGGTGAGCCTGTGTCATAAGTACAGGATTAATCCAGATGGTACACAAAACCGTCATCAGTTAACCAAAAAGAGGTTAGGTTGCATCCACATTTAGTTTCCGGGTGAAAACATTGGCTTACAGCTGGCCTTACTAACCAAAAAAGTAAAAAATTATTGAAAAAAAAATCGGGAAAAAATGATTGTTCACTTAAACCTCCTCAGCCAAATTCAAAAGAAAAGCTTTCTGTGAATGACAATGCTAAATAGAGCGACAAACATTTTTGAAACATACAACGCTTAGCTGGTTCTACATTGTCGGCTGTAGGTCTAGCAATTTTCATGTTACTGGGAGAGGTGCAACTTTAACCCTTGAATCAGTTAGAACTGGTCGCAGATGCGAGCAAGCTCATTACGGAGTTACAACACTCAGTTTAAAGAGCGAAAGACTTACCACACTCAGTTTGAAGAGCGATAAGAGTTTTTATTATCACTTTAAATACCTAAAATCCTTCAAAGAATTGTTGGACTTGTCGTCAGATAATCAGGCCTTTCTTTTTGGAGATAAATTAACAGAAAAAATATTGAAGTTGAATCGCTTCAGAAGTTAAGCAAGGACATGAAGCCTTTTTTTAGACTAAAGAGTTCTACCTAAGGCTTTTGGTAATTTAAACACTTAGAGCGCGTTAACATGAAATTTTAATACATCGCGATCGAGCAACTGGTTCATGTTTTCAACAAATTTTTCCTATTCAAAGGGAACCAACAAAGAAACAGCGTCCTCAAATTAAGAGTCATTGCAAAAAATTCAGCATGCTCCGGCGAATTCAACCAAGTAATTAAGGCAGACCAACTGATAGAGACGATAGAGCTTCTTAGGGCGGGAAAGCTACAGAGGTTTTTTTGGAAAGTGATAAAAATTCACTAGTGATAAATTTGTTTTAAATTGTGTCAGGGGCTTTAAATTCTCTTCCACTCAATCACAAAAACAATCGTTGTTACCTTGTAGTCGAAAGTAGACTCTTGAGAACACCATGGCTTTAAAGTAAAAAATCGATAAACCTCAATTAATAAGGGCTATTAATTCTCATTAATCCATGGATGGTGAATTTATATCATCTTTTTGTTTAGTTAACGAACCAGATAATTCCAAACGCTTTACATTCAGATAAGAGTTAGTCAAATAATATTGTTCATGTACCTCATTTCAAAATCCCAGATCTTCGTACGGCTTTTGAATTAATATAAAAAATAGTTTTATGTAATATTCAGATTTAAAAGATGATTTTCTCTATGTACGAATCGATGAAAGTCACGCGAAGTTTCTGAAGGTTCTTCTTTTTTTTGGGTATTATACGAATTTTCATGCTTACCATTTAGCTTGAATATCAGCCTGTTGATCTTTAGTAAAATTTCGAAGCCGGTGGTCAATTATCTGAGAAACAAATGCCGAACTTTGGTGTTATATCTAAATGATTTTCTAGTTTTAGCAAACTCTTTTAACGTTCGATTAAAGGATGTGGAAACTACTATAGATTTTTTTAATCACCAGGTTTTTTGACTAACTGTGATAAAAGTCATGTAGAGCCCTCACAGGTATGTCCGTACTTCGGTGTTCTATTCAATTTAGAATGTTTACCAGTCAAAATTCCTCCAGGAAAACGCAGAGATTCATGTTCTCTAATAGAAAAATTCAGGAAAAACGGATCGACACCATTACAGAATTCGACCAATTAATAGGACGATTAGTGTCAAGTTGTCCAGGTGTGGTCTATATCGTCTGGTTCGTGCCAAAATCTTAGAAAAAGATCAATTCATCGCTATTACTTTTTTCAAAGGTAATTATATTGATAAAATGACAGTGTCACCTTCTGTGCCTCTCGACTTAGATTTGTAAGAAAATATTTTGCAACGTGTAACCCAATAAGAAATTTTTTTTTTCGTCAAGGAAATTTACTCAGACGCCTCTAAAAGTGGTTGGTGAGCCTCGTGTGACAATAGGTTACTTCACGGCTTCTGAAATAAAAACGAATGTTTGCGGCATATAAATTATCGCCAAATTCTTGCTGCATTTTGAGCTTCAAAATCTTTTGCAGAAAATTGTTGAGAATTTAAAATACAACTTCGTATAGACAACACCACTGCAATCGCTTATATTCATCAAATGTGCCAAATTCAATTTCCACATCTCAATTACTTAAGCAAAGAGATCTGAAACTGGTGCGAGAATCAAAATATATTGATTTTCGCTTCTTATATTGCTTTAATTAGAGCAGACAGACAGTCTCGAAGTAAATACCTAAAAACTGAATAAGGGTTAGCCAGTTTCGGTTATTTGTTTTTGGGAGAAAAGTTTAGAAGCTTTAGCAATAGACGCTTTTATTACTTCGTGGAGTGAAAAATTCTTCTTTGCCTCTCCACCTTTGTCAATGGTTTCGAAAACTTTAAAACAAATTAAAACAGATGATGCATATGAGATAGTAGCTGTTCCCTTATGGACCTCACAGCCCTTGTTTTCAGTTTCTCGTTCGTTGCTTGCTTTTTAAACTCGTTATATTTGAGCCTAGTATAACTATTTCGTTGTCTTGTTGCAGAACTCGACTGCACCCTCTATCATTCTCACATTACCTGACTGCCGTTCTTTTATCCGGAAAAGTTATACGAGGAGAATATGTCCAGTTTTTAGGGCAGCATCTAAACTTAAATCATCTTGACTTAATTATGCTAGAACCTAAAATGCGTCTCCAGTTTTAGACAAAATTTCGAAATGGTTTACGCTTGATAAAATCATTCTGTGAAAACTTACTGAGTAATTATACGACCGCCTCGTTTAAGGGATTACACCCCTACCATACTTATATTTTTTCTCCTCCCAAGCACGGAAACTAAATTCTGTAGACAATTTTTCTAGGAATCTCTAGATCCAACAAGATGAAAAAGTAAGTGACAGAGAGGAATGCACAGCCCTGCTATAGCTTATTTCAGATTCAAATTGTGACTGCGCGAACGGCATGACATTATACTAAAAGTGTAATTCCTTCAAACGAGGTGGTCGTATAATTATGATTTAACTTTACTTGCAAGTAAGTTCATTATTAGAATAATCCTTTTAAATATTTTTTTAAATTAAATTATGCCGTAATAAAACTTAGTTGACTTAGAAAAAGTTTAGCATTAAAGATTAGCAGGATATTAAACCAAGTCGGTTAGTCGAAATAGTGACTAATGTTATAATGGGAACCTGATAAATACTTAGTAAAAACACATCTTCTTATTGAGAAATTTATATTATATTTAAAATAGAATTTTGAAACACGAAATATTTTATATAAAAAAGTTTAACAAAAGAACGCGAAATTCAAACATTTTAAACTTTATTAAAACAATGAGAAGACATCATTATGAAACTTACGTGAATATGATGCACCATGTTTCATTCCCAGTAACTTAAAGAATGGACTAATTATTATTTTAGGGTAAGAAATTATTGCCAAATAGAAGATTTTAATGAAAAAAAGCGATTGCAAATATGTTTTATCTTCATTAAAACAAGAAGAAGACAATATTGTAAAACATGTGAATAGACTGCGTCATATCATCTCCACCAAAATGGATTGCTTAGGAGTATGTAAAAGAATCATTGTCTTACCATGTAAGGTATATTCACAACTCAGAATATATAATATTTATATTGCTTTATTTTAGCATTTCAACTAAAAACAATAATTATCCGAGCGCAAAGTGCGATATTTTACAGCTACGCGTCCTAAGTGCGCTAAAGCTTGCGGGAGATGAGAATCTGCCCGCACAGCGGGCAGATTTCTTTACATTGAAAACTAGAGAAAATGAACTTGATTTGATCTCAAGAATGTAGTAATATGACTGTGATTGTATGTGACAGATAGCGCAATTCGTGATATACACACGAAACAATTTAATTGAAAAAATCTTAAAAACCTTATGCATATAGGAAAAAAATCGAGATCAGATTCACATTGCGCAAGAGAAACGATATTCTTCCCAAAAAAAATAATAAAAAAAACAGGTTTCGTCAAATGAATTCATTAGTCATATCGCTTGATTTGCCTGACGTTTAAATATGTCAGCATGAGTTTATTAGTATGTGTGTACGTGAGTTTGGCATTTTATAAAATGCATTATCACGGCTAAGGCACTAATTCTTAGTTGCATGTGGGATTATTTCAAGTTAGATAAAAATATACAGAAATGCTATGCTTGATAATATACATTTCATTTTTTGATTTTAAATACAGATGATTTTTAATGCAAAATTGTTTCATCTTTCATTGCTTAATTTCAAGATTCTCTTTGCAAAGTCTCTTACATTTCTATTGTTCAGAATGACAGAAATACATACGAACATACAGAAATACATACATAAACACATACGTACATACATGCATACATACATACACCTTATTAAAGATCGTTTTTTATTACTCAGGGGGTTCTAAAACGTGGAGATTTGATAAAAACCGACGAAGTCAGATTTTATATAAAACTAATAAGATAAATATTAATTTTTAAAAACTTATAGTGCTAAGAATGTCAATATCTAACATCGATCAAAGTTTATGCCAAGCATACTGTCGGATGTATCTTGTCAATAAGTGTTCAAATAATAAACTGCCTGCGATTAAAGTCTTTTAAAATAGGATAAAATCCTTTTTAATCCTTTTTCAAGGTTCGTTTTTAAATTATTCACAAATAACCTAGATTCAAGGATCACGCAACGTATCGCTACAACCGAGATACATCATGAAGGAATTAAAGAAAACGTTTCGCATCGATGAATAACGGTGAAAAATACACCTACATTAATTTTTTAATATTTACGTGCAGGCGATGAAAAAATTAGTACATCCAAATCAAACCAATCTTCGGCTAAATATCTAAATACATTAAAGTCTGTAACTTAACAGAAATATTACGAAACTTATACATAAGCATAAAATCAATGGTAAAATGAATTTTCTTTTTGTATTTTGTTGTAAGCTGTCTTTAGGTTACTCCATATTGAGTGCGGACTGTGGGTGAAAGGGCTCTCCGGGATTTATGAAAAAGAGCACTAAAATTGCATCATGCACAAAAGGAGAAATTTTTCCTTCTCTTCAGAAAAATGTTTTCCGGGGGCCCATCGGGCGTTTGACTTGTTTCCTGGGTTAAAAGATGAGTTTATTACTTCATAGGATTGAAAATACACAATTTGCAGATTAATATGTGTCTAAATTCACAGGCTGTACTTTGCATATAAATTAGAGACAATAGTGAGATGTTCTCAGGAGTATACATTTCAGGAAAATTTAACCAATTCCAAAAAACTCAACACGCCTATTGCTTATTGTTTCAGGTTTTGGAATAATTTGAAAACTCAGGAAAAAAAATTAAGGGCAAAAGGTAAATTATCACAAACAAAAGTCGAAGCAGCTTCCCAGGTGATTATTCGATTGACGTAAGGTTTCCTAAAAAAGTTCTCTTTTTAGGTTAAGTTCCTTTCCAGATCAAAGTATTATTCGAGTTGGAGGAAGACTAGTCAACGCAAATATACCTGAATCACAAAAGCATCCAATCGTCTTTCCCAAATGGCATCACATCACGAATCTAATCATTTGTGATGAGCATAACAAACATTTTCATGTCGGAGCTCAGGCAACGCTAGACACTGTTCGCGAGAAGTAGTAGCCTATCGACGGTTGTAACTCAACTCAGCACGTTTTTTATTAATGCGTAAAATGCTTTCGAGCAAAGCCGCGCGAGATAAATTATCTAATAAGAAGTTCAACTAAGGACCGCTTTTCTTTTGTACGACCTTTTGAGCACGCAGGCGTAAATTACTGTGGACCATTCCATATTAAGAAGCATTGACATCGAAATGAAACTAAATCTAAAACGTACGTACTGGTTTTTGTTTGTTTAGCCACGAAATCAGTGCATTAAGAACTCGCGAGCGATTTAACTTTAGATGCTTTCATTCCTTCCTTCCTAAATCAATCTCATCAGACAATGCAACTAATTTCGTCAGTGCCAATACCAAATAAAAGAGCTTTACAACCATCTTAAATTCTTTGAGTATAATGATTAGGTAACAAATTACATAACGTCAAAAAAAATTTACTGGCATTTCACACCATTTTGAGCTATACATTTTGGAGGCCTGTAGGAATCATCTGTGGAATCATTTGAAAATCAATTTAAAAGAGTATCTGGAAAGTCACATTTGACATATGAGCAGCTTCACACATAAGTGGTTGAGATCGAAGCCATCCTAAATTCACATCCTCTCACTCCACTATCCCCTGATCCAAAATATTTGCTCCCTTCGTCCCTGGGTTATTTCATTGTCGGTACTTCCATGACTGGCTTGCCACAAACAGACTTGCGCTAGACTACAGTTTACTGATTGACTTGTTTGCAACCCGCACAAGAATGCGTCAACGCTTTTGGGACCGATGGTATAAGGAGTACCTGAATAAACTCATCACTCAAAATAAGTGGCAAACTGAAACTGACCGAAGTAATATCAAGCAAGAATCCATAATAATTATCAAGGAAGATAACCTTTCACCAACGATGTGAAAACTGGGGTGCATTATTACTAATCACCCAGAAGACGATAACAGTTGTGCACTCGGTAATTTTGCAAACAGCATCTGGTACCAGTAAACGATCACTGAAATAGATTTATCCTTTACCAATTGATGATTAATGTTTTTACTTGAAACTACATTTTAACCAATGTTGAATTAGAATCACATTTGAAATTGTTCTTCGATGTGTCTACTATTATCAAACTAGAAGTTCGTTTGAGAATTTAATGCTATACTTATATTAGAAAAACACTTATAGCTTTATTTTATTGCTGAAGTCAGTTCGTTTTGAAAGATATTAGTAATTCCGAAGTTGAATTCAATATTTTATTAGCTTATTTTTTTATTCATTAAACGTAGATATTTTGAAAAGATCGGCATGTTCCTTGACTAAAATATTTGTTATGCTTTTTCTTAAAACTAGCTGCAATGCAATCCATGAATTGTCTTAAAAAAAACTGCTTGTAAAGAGCCCTATATAAATATTTAAGTAAGGCCTGAAGCTTGGGATAAAGTTAACAACTTAAGTTGCTGAACTTTTAAAAGGCACGTTTTTACAAATTACTATAATATAATTTTACTTTTACAGCTCTCAGCTCTTTTGGAATCTTTTTCAAACAAGAACTATCCTTATTGTCATCCGAGCGGGATTCTTTTATTTTCAAAATTCTTTATTTGCCAGTCCATGTGGGCATCCGAAAACTCATAGTAATGTTAAACTGAAAAAAGTCGACTTGGTCTTGCTCAAAGTAACTTTAAAATCAGACAATGTAGTTTGAAGAAAAATATTTAAAAGAAGTATATTATCTCAAGATATGACGTTGCTATAATTTGACTAAAATCAGCGAACTCACGGTGATGATATTATATGAATAGTG
>JAUELO010270422.1:0-15437 GCA_032357855.1 Amphibolips quercusostensackenii | reverse complement strand
ACGAATAAAAAAAAACTATTCAAGTAATCTGGTATCTGTTAAGATTCTCAAAGAACTGGAAAACTCGTTAATCTTTAAATCTCTTGAAATTCCTTGAAATCCCTTCAATTTTCATGTTCTTCGACTTATTCCCTAAAGTTCTCAAGAAATCCGCTAAAATACCTTAAACAAATTTTAATATCACTGATATCCTTGACACCTTTTTTCAAATCTTTTGAAAGTTACTAAAATTCTTAGAAAGTCTTTGAAATTGATAAAAAAAAAAACTTAAATCTTGTGAAATCTAAAGTAATACCACAAAAATCCAGTAAAACATGTTTAAATCTGTAAACCTTTCAAATTCTTTCAAAAATAATAAAATAAATGAAATCATTGAAATCTTTTGAAATCCGTTGATTTGTACCAATATCTATTTGAAACCCTTGAATTAATTTAAAATACTCTGAAATTCCTAGAAATTCGACTATTTAAATTTTTAACAAAAAAGTTGAATTTTTGCACCAAAAAAGAATACTTTTGAACCAAAAAGATGAATTTTCAACAAAATAGCTACATCCTCTTAAACATATTTGAACGTTCAACCAAAAATCTCTTAAAAGCATTAAAACTCTCATAAATCTTTAAAATCCTTCAGAATGTTTGAAACTGACACAAAATATTTCAAATCTAGTTATACCTTTTAAAATCCCTTGAAACTTTTTAAACCTCTGAAAAAATCCTTAGACTTTTTAAAAATTACTTAAAATCCTTACAATCTCATAGAATCTTTAACAATACCCTTAAATATTTCAAAGTCTTTGGAATATTTTAAAATCCATTTATAAAAATAAAAATTCCATGGAATTTATCAAAAAATCCTGAAATACTTCAAATCCTTTGAAATCACTTCAAATGAATGAAATCTATTATAAATTCCTTGGAATCTTTTTAAATATCCTAAAAAGTCTTTATTCTTTAAAATCTTTAGAAATCTCTGGAAATATTTTTAAATCTTTTAAATCCTACGAAATACTTCAATTCTTGTCAATTCTTTGATATTATTGAAATATAAAATACCGTAAAATTACATGAAATCTGATATTTCCTCAAATCCTGGAAAATTTGTTAAAATACTTAAGGGCTTTTAAAATTCCCCAAAATCATTGGAATTCTCAGAAATCTCATAATATGCCCTCAAATATTTAAAATTCTTTTGAAATCTATTAAAAATTCCATTGATTTTTTAAATACATACATCCTAAAAGCTTGTGAAAATCCGTGGAATATTTCAAAGTACCCTGAAAAATATTTTTAATTCTTTGAAATTTTTTAAAATCTTTTGATAACTCCTTCAAATTTTTTTAAATACCCTAAAAGCTTCACAATTCTTTGAAGTCTCTTTAAAAATTCTTAGAATGCTTAAAATTACCCTAAACTAGTAACAATTTTAAAATTTCATAAAACCTTATAGATCCTATAAAATCGCTCCATATCTTTAAAAATTCTAGTAAATCCTTTAAATTTAAATAAATGTTTTCAATTCCTTAAAATCGTTTAAATGTTTTGCAAATCAAGCAATTTTACCATTATTTTTTAGAATTCCAAAACTTAAAATAAATACCTGAAAAATTTCCATTGGAAATTTCAAAGAAATACAAAAGCAAACTCTTTCAATCTCACGGTCACATAATAAATTTACTGCTATTTAGATTCAGAGACTTTCGAGATAGACTTGATAATCGAGATTCTCAATTTTAAGCCTTGTAAATAAAAACGATTTCATAGTTAAGTCATTAAAATTCAAAAACTTAAAATAAGTGCCACAAATTCCCCACGGGAATCGTAAACATTTTTAAAGAATTACAAAACGAACTCCTTGAATCTCAGATTATTTCATATATCAAGTAACATTTAACATGATTGCATAGGTTTTGCTACCAAAACTCAGAATAAAAAAATTTCGATCAGAAAATAAATTCACTGTCATTACGAGGTATGAAAAATTGATATTTCAACCAAACAATTGCATTGTTAACCAAAAAAGATAAATTTCCAACCAAGAAGATCCTACGAAGACAAATTTTCGACAAAATACATGAATTTTCAACCAAAAAGGTGAACTTTTAACTAGAACAGATAAATTTTTTAACCAAATAGTTAAGTGTTTAACTGAAAAAGGTAAATTTTAACCAAAAATGGAATAGTTTACTGTTTAGTTTAAAAAATTTATTTTGAATCAAACATTAAACGAATATTCATCAAAATAGTTAAATTTTCAACCATAGAGATAGTCTCAACTAAAAAAATGAATTCTTTACGAAGTAGTTGAACTCTTAATAAAAAAGATTACTTTTTAACAATATAGTTGCGATTTCAACAAAATAATTAAATTTTCAACCAAATAATAGAATTTTTAACCAAACTAGATGAATTCCGAACCAAAAAAATAATATCAGCCTTTTTAATAAAAAAAGTGAAGTTTTACCGAAAAAAAGCTTGGTTTTTAGGCCGACACCCTCAAACTGGTAACAAAGTTTATGGAAAGTACCGCCAGGGCCAGTTTTTTTTGGGACTAGACTACTGCCTATTTTGCAATAAAATCCCTGCTTCAAATTGTTCAAAAAAGAACACAGATTATGATCATTCTTACCTTGAATTTTGTTGTTACTGAAATTCGACATTGAGTATGGACTCTAGCTTTCTTATTCGCAAGCGCAAGTTGAATCGGTACTACTACATTCACCCCGTCCACCCCCTTCGTCATCTTCTTTTGCACTGAACGACCGAGTGTGGCAGTGTGCTGACCGGCGCGGCACTTGCAAATTTGAACTGGCTTCTTTCTTTGTTTCGTTTCTCGGAACCGAACGCACTACGCATGCGTCGCACTGGCTTTTGATTGCGCGTTTTTTTAAAATTGTACCATTGTTTTTTATCACCAGTTCAACCTTTGGGACCCCTGCGTGCCCGGACTTAATAATTAGTTACAAATATAATTAAATACCTGAATTAGTTTTCAAATTTCCTGGGAGACTAATTTACTTTGGTTTTCGTGATATTAATGAGATTATTATTTAGAAATTATGTTTTATGCACTGCTACCAATTAAATAAACAAGTTTGTGAATACAGCCAACATTTAAAAATTAACTGTGAACAACCGAAAAATACTTTAGTTTTAAATTAAAAACAGTTAAATTCATAAAAAGACGAATTTTGAACAAATTAGTTGAACCTTTAAATGAAACAGATTAATTTTTAACCAGTTTCATTAAAAAAAAAAGGATGAAATTGCTACTATTGTACTACTATTTTCAACAAAATACATACATTTTTGTCCAAATAGTTGAATTTTCAATAAAATAAATTTGTATAAAAGAATAAATGAATTTTGAACAATAAAGTTAAATCCTCAACAAAAAAGATTCATTTTCAAACAACAGTTGAATTTTCACCCACAAAAGGTTTTTCAGTCAAAATAAACTTTTTTGTTAAAACTGACTATTTTTAGGTTAAAAATTCAAATTTTTGAAAAAAAATTTGAAAATCAATCTGCTTTGGTTGAAAATTAAATTATTTTGTTGAAAATTCGTAATTTTAAAATCTTTTTTTTTAATATCAACTATTACATTTTCTGTCGAAAATTCAAGTATTTGGTTGAAAGTGAACTACTTTACTACTTTATTAAAAATTAATTTATTAAATTAGAGATTCATTATTTAAGTTGAGGATTTATGTTTTTAATGAAAGAATAATTAAAATTAACTGAAAATTGTACTATTCCATCCTTGGTTAAAAACTTATTCGAAAACTGAGGTATTTCTTTAAAAATTATCTTTAATCTCAAACATTCCTATTTTTGGGTTGGAATTTGAAAAATGTTGTAGAAAAGTCGTATTTGGCTTATAGATTCTACAATTTGGTTGAAATTTTCTTCACAGAAGAGTCTCTGCTAGCAAATTTTTCTTTTTTTTGGGGGGGGGGGAGCCTCGAACAATAATATAGCTTTGTTAAGGATTCAATTTGATTTAAAAGTAAAATCTTTCTTGTTTGAAATATAAGTATCATATTTTTTTTTAATGACCCAAATACCTTGTTGAAAGTAAAATAAGTTTGTTAAAAGTTGATTTTTTCCATTGACGATTCTCATGGTTAAAGTTGAAAATTCTTATTAGTTGAAAATTATTCTTATTAGTTGAAAATCAATTAAATTTAAATGAAATATTTCGTTTCTCCACTTTTGGTTTGAACCTTATATTTTTCAGTGGAGATTTCAACTAAACGTGAACTTTTTTGTTAAAAATTCGTATTAACGGTTAGAAAATTCAAATTTTTGTAAACAATTCGTTTTTTTGGCTTGTAAAGTCCACAATTCGCTTAAGATTTTTTTTCTTGAATAAGGGTCTCTGTTGGTTGAAAATTCAACTCTTTTGTTAAATTTTTTTTGCCAGATGGAAATTAATCTGCTTTGGTTGAGGGTTTAATTATTTTGATGAGAACTCGTCTTTTTTAATTAAAACCTTTTTTGGTTGAAATATTAACTTTTACATATTTTGTTGAAAATGTAACTACTTGGTTGAAAGTGAAACTAGTTTGTTAAAAATTCATATTTATAGTGGAAAATGAACTAAAATCAACTGAAATTTGAACGATTCCGTTTTTGTTTGAAAACTTCTATATTTAATCGAAAATTCAACTATTTGGTTGAAAAATGATGTGTTTTGTTGAAAATTCGGCTTTTTGCTAAGAAATTAATTTTTTTGTAGAAAATTCAACAGTTTAGTTATAAATTAGCTTTTTTGTTCAGAATTAATATTTTTGGGTTGAAAATTACATTTTTTTTAGAAAATTCCTCTTTTTGTCTTGCAGATTACACAATGTGGTTGAAATGTTTTTTCAAATTTGACAAAAAAATCTCTGTTGGTTAAAAATTTAACCGTTTGGTTGAAAATTGATGTATTTTGTTAAAAATTTATTTTTTTAAATTGTTATTTCTTGTGAAAATCCAGCTGTTCTGTTGGAAATAAACTTTTTTGTTAAAAATTCCTGATTTTGGGTTCAAAATTTAACTGATTCATATGTTGTAAATTCATTATTTTGTTGAAAAAAATTTTTATATGACAATTTAACAATTCAATATTTGCTTGAAAATTTATTCTTTATTTAAATAATCTCATGTATTTGTTAAAAATTCATCTCATTAAAAAATTGATTTATTTTGTTGAAAAAACGTTCCTTTTTTTGGTAAAAATTATTGTTTTTCCCCCAAAAATTTAACTATTTTCGTTTTGTTTGAAGATATATCCTTTAACAAGTTGTATTAGTTTAACTATTTGGTTAAAATTTTATGTCATAATTGTTGAAAAGTCATCTTCTGTCTTGAAAATTCAATTACCTGTTTGAAAGTTGAACTAATTTATTAAAAACTCAGCTTTTTGTTAAAAGATTCATCATTTCAGTCAAAAAGTCTCTTCTGTTTAAAATTTACTGATTTAGCAGGAAATTCGTTTATTTGTCTTAAAAATGAGGTATTTTGGTTGAAATTTATTTTCTTTCTTGAGTGAAAAATCTTTTGTTGGTAAGAATTCAACTGTTTGTTTAAAAATTATTCCTTTTTGTTAAGGAATTAAGTTGTTTGTTAAAAAATTATTCATCCTTTTATAAAACTACTCTGTTAAAATTTTTTTTTGCGAACGTAACTGTTTTTAATTTGAAACTAAAGTGTTTTGATTGTTCACAGTTAATTTTTCAATGTTGGTTGTAGTGAAAAAATTAAATTATTTTATTGGTAGCAGTGCAGAGAACATAACCTCTAAATAAGAATATTACGAAAATCAAAGTAAATTTGTCTCCCTGGAAATTTAAAAACTAATTCAGGTATTTATTTATATTTATAAGTAATTCATTATAATTGAGTATGGGCACGCAGGGGTCATATAAATTGAACTGGTGATAAAAGATGGTAAAAGAAAAAAACTGCCCAGTCAAAAGCCAGTGCAACGCATGCGCAGTGCGTTCGGTTACAAGAATCGAAAACAAAGAAAAATCCAGTTCAAATTGGAAACATGCGGTAGTGCCGGTGAAGTGTGACACATATCAGTGCAAGAGAAGATGACGGAGAGGTAGGTCGATCGATGATCAGGATGCGTAGTTTTTTCCGGTAAGTTTTTTCCGGTAAGATTTTTCCGGAAAATTGAATTAATTTGCTATGGTTAAGGATTTAACTATTTTGTAAGAAATTCGTCTCTCTTGTTAGTCATCTTTTTGGTCTAAACCAAATAGAAGAGAAATGTTAAAAATAATAGTTAAAATATTCAATTATTTTAAAATAGTTATAAATTAATAGGATAAAATAGTTACCATCTTTCATTGAAAACATTCAATTTTATTTAAAAAATTGAAATAAATGTTGAATTTTCGAAGGAAAAAAGCGAATTCTCTACTAAATAGTTGAATTTTCAACCAAATAGTGGAATTTTCTGCGAACAACAATTTTTTTAATCGAAAACAAAAGCGCTATTTTTCAAAATAGTCTAATCTTAAAAAGGTCAAATTAATGAAATTAAGTAGAAATATTTACAAAATAGGCATGTGTAACGAAACAGCTGTTTTGTTACAAATTCATAACTGTATTTCCTAACTAATACAATAGTTATGAAATACTAACGAAACTCGTGACTTTGTAATTAATTTAATTTTTTAGGAATTTAACTATTCGTTTAAAACTTGGTTTTTGCTTTTTGTAAAAAATTCATTTTTTTAGTACTGAAAATTTAAAAATACCATTTTTGTCAAAAGTCAAGCTATTTTGCGTAAAAATTGAGGTTAAAAATAAGTTTTTAAACTGCCAATTTAAGCATTCAATTTTTCTTATGTAAAGTTCATATTTTCGTATTGAAAATTCGGTTTTTTAGGTTAATAATTTTATTTTTGTGAACAATTTCTCCATTTGGTTAAAAATTGCCCTATTTTGTAGAGAAGTCACATTTTTATCATGAAAAATCAATAATTTAATTGAATTCTTTTTTCTTTTGACAGAAAAGTTTAATAGAAAAAAGTGAACAAAATATATTTTTCTGTCAAGGGGGAAACATTTAAATAAATCGTTGAATTTTAAAGTCACATGGGCTAATTCTTTGCAAAGTAGTTGAATTTCTAACCAATAAGATCATTTTTAACCTCATAGCGAAATAATCTACCAAAAAAGATAAATTTTCAATCCGAAAACATTAATTTTTAATAAAACAGTTACATTTTCGATGAAAGAGATGAATCTTCTACTAATAAAATGCATTTTCAATGTAGATAATTATCTATGCAAATAAGCATTTCAATTTTCAATTAAGATGTCTATCTTGATTGAAAATTAAACTGCTTATTTGCATAGATAATTATTTTATTTAAAGAATTCTTTAAAAAAAATTATTTTTTAAAATGTTTGTAAATGCCTTGAAATATTTTTCATTCTTCTAATTTCTACGAAATCCGCCAATTCTTGGCAATAACTGCTTTGATATCCGTTGAAATATGAAATACCGTTAAATTACATGAAATCTGATATTTCCTCGAATCCTGGAAAATTGATTAAAATATCTTGAGAGCTTTTAAAATCCCTAAAAATCATTAAAATTCTCAGAAATTTTATAAAATACCCTAAAATATTTCTAAAAAAAAAACTTAAAATCTGGAAAATTCCTTGGAATTCTTTTAATTACCCTAAACTCTTTAAAATTCTGTGATCAGGGTGTCCAGTGACCTTGAAAATGTAACATTTCCTTAAATTTTTTTTCTTCCTTGTAAACTTAAAAATCTTGAATTTCTCGCGAGAACCTGAAATTCGAATTTTTTTTTGCTTTTAAAACAGTAATTTTATTAAAATGCAAAGTGTAATTTATATCTTTTAGTCTATTATGAAAGAAACATCTCGTTTAAAATCTTTTAACTGACAATTTTTTTATTCATCAAGATATAATTTATCTTTTATTTATTACAGAATAAATAAAAGAGATTTCGAGACACTTTGTGGACTGTATTAATCATTCTCCGCTAACATAGAATTTTGAAGTACACGTTTTTTTGTGAATGTTTTTGTCTACTTGGTTGCTAAATTCATATTTTTAAATAATGATTAATAATTAACAGTTGTAAAAAAATATTGAAATAGCAACTAAGTAAACAAAAACATTAACATCATATTATTAAAAATCAATTTTCGCTGGTCAAAACTATAACATCAATGTAATGGAAAAATTATTATTTATAAATTTCGGTATTAATTCAGTTTCAGAATCAGAATGAGTTATGGTCATGCAACTGATTTTTCGAAAGGGTTAACCACTCGGGTTTTCATTGTAAACCAGATTTCAAAAGGTTATAAAATATTTCTAAAGATTTTGAAATATTTTAAACATTTAAAAATATCTTTAACATTTTACACAAATTTAACGTATGCCAACGATTTGAAAAAAGGCATTCACACCAGGTTTCAATCAAGATTTCGCAAAAATTGTAAAACATTAAAGATTTAAAGAATTTCAAATAGAGTAGAGTTCCGTTTATTTAAAGGTCCTGGAAACTTGCCGGACCGTTTATCAGAAGAGTGGAGGGGTCCCCACCTCTACCGCAATTACGCAGTTTATATTTAGCAAGCGACGTTGATTGGCTGCCCGGCTTTATATTGCTGGGCTTGCTCTTTAGCAACTCTTTCAACGGCGCATGTGCGGAAAAGCGCGGGTCGATTTGAAATAAATATGCACTATCCATAAAAATGCTTTTCGATACATGCGCAGTTGATAAAGTCGCGCTTCTTTCAGTTTCACGAAATAGAAGCAACTGTCCAAAAATTGAGGTTAGGGAGTACCCGATCTGCCGCGCTAACCTGCTATTTAGGATATTTTATTTTATTTCGTAGAACGGAGAGGTCGTAAATCCACAAAAGAATGAAACATGCGTGAGAAAATACATTCTACACTTGAGAAATATTACTGTTCGCACATTCATGACTTACTTTTACGTTTAGATTATTTACTTGCAAAAGTCTGCATTCCCATGACGAAATGCTGAAATACTCCATTCAAATCTTCCCGCTCTTCGAGCCTCTTTTTTTAATTGGCCAGCCAGTGCTGCGGGCGTGACCGCATAACCCCTACAGAGACCGTGGTGGAAGGTGACGAAACTGCGCAACTTCAAATAACCGAGTCTAGGGAGCTTCAGATAAGTGCACCTTCGAATAAGTGGTTCTTCAAATAAACGGAACTCTACTGTATTTAAAAAAAAGGTAAAGTACACCACATTTAAAAGATTTAAGACGATTTTAAGAGGCTTTAAAATATTTTAAAAAATTGCAAAAGATTTCAAATATTTCAATGATTTCAACGAATACAGAAGATTTGATAAACAAATGTTTAAGAAAGATTTCACAAAGATTTTAGAAGATCTCACTATGATTTTAAACATTTCAAGAGGGTAGACTATAACATGTAAACTATATTTATAAGATTGCAAAACATTTCAATGATTTTAAAAATTTAAAAATTTGTTTAAAAATATCAAAAGATTTCGCTAAAGTTTTAAAGGTTTCATACAAATTTATCAAGATTTCAAGAATTTCACGAGGTTTTCATAGTCACAACAGGTTTTAAAGATTTTAAAACATTTTAAATATTTCAGTCGATATTAAAAATTTTTAGAAGATTTTAAAAGATTTAACAAAGATTTTTAATATATGTATCAGTGATTTTAAACGAATTGAAAAGACTTCAGAAAATTTTTACAAATATTTCAAAGAATTCATAAGGATTTCAAAAGATTTTAAGAATTTCAAAACATTCTAATGGTTTTAAACGATTTCACAAGATTTCAACCAAATATAAAGTTTTCAGTAACAAAAGTATTACAGATATTTGAGTGATTTTAAACGAATGAAAAATATTTCAGAGAGATTTCATAAGTGTTTCAAAGAATTCATGAGGATTTCAAAAGATTTTGAAAATTCCAAAGATTTCAAAAAGGGTACAGTACACCAAACTTTAAAGATTGCAAAACATTTCAAAGATTTTAAGTGATTTCAAAATATTTCAAATGTGTAGCTAATGTTTGTTTCATTATTTGCTGTGAAAAAAGGGGCCCTGGCAAAACTTAATTTCTTGACCTGGAAAACCCGGAAAAGGTCTTACATATTGTTTCTTAGAATCGCTGACACCATGTTGAAATACCTTCAAATTATTGAAATCAATTAAAAATTTCATGGAATCTTTTAGAATCTCTTAAAACTTTTTAATACTCTACTAAATTCCTTGGTATCTTTTAAAATACTTAAAAATATTTCAAATGTTTTACAACACCTTAAAAGCTTAACAATTCTTTGGAATCTCCTGAAATTACTGAAATACATTCAAAATTTCTTAGAATCTGATAAAATATCACAAGAAAGTTATATACTCAACATTTTTTTGAAACCCCTTTAAACTTTTCAAAGCTCTTTCAAAATTCTTAGAATGTTTGAAATTACCCTGCACTGTTTTAAATTTTAAAATCTCCTAAAACCTTCTAGATCCTGTATTATCTTTTTATATATACAAAATTCTAGGAAATCGTTTTATATCCAATTAAAAGGTTTTTTATCTTTGAAATTCCAAAGATTACAATAAATGCCTCAAAATTCTACATTGGGAATTTTAATGAATTACAAAACAAAACTCTTTGGATCTTACGGTCGCAAAATAAATTAACTGCCATGAGCCGGTCAAGCATTGAATTTCCGATTTCTTCAGAATGTTTAAATTATAAACGTCTTGAATTAAACAATTAAAGATATAGAGATTTTAAAATCGACTTTCTCAATTTTATATCTTGTGGATGAAAGCGATTTTATAAATAGTCTTCAAAATTCAAACACTTAAATAAGCTCCTCAAAATTTTCCATTGTAATCGTTAGATCAATGTCAAAATTTTTACGTTCTAAAAAATTTGGGGACTTGAAAAAGGGGATGGGCTAGTTGTCCCGAATTTTCGGGACGGCTAGCCAAGTTTACGAAAAATATTGGACTAGTCATCACGAATTTCGGAATGACGAGACACTTAGTAATAAAAAATTATTAAAGAAACTAAACATTTCTTTTGAAAGTTTGATACTGGAAAGAAATTCTAGTTCTTCAACTCCTTTTATTTCTATTCTTAATTTTTAGTCTGTAACAAATTTATGAAAAGAAAAAAAAAACAAAAAAGAACTCTAATGTTCATCTTGCATAAATGGAATGAAATCATTTTAAATTAAAAATGAATTTTAATTTATTGTCAGAGCTGCCACAGCCTAATTTACTTGAAAAAGTGACTGATTTCAAAGCCAAAAAGTGTTCTTTTGAATTAAAAAAAATTCATAAGAATTCGATGATATTAATAACAGGTGAATTTTAATGAATTAAGTATAAATTCATAAGACTTTAAAACATTTATAATATTGAAGAAAATTTAATAAATCACAAAAGTTCAAAAACTGAAAAAGTCAAGGCTTATTCAATAGACATTGAAGTAAATTTAAAAAAATTCAAAAATACAAAAAAATTAATTGAATTTAGTAAATTTTAAGTAGTTTAAAAAAAGTGAAGGCAATTCAAAAGAACTTGATGAATTGAAGAATCGAAATATAATTTTTAAATGCAATTTTTCTAATCATTTTTTCATTTAATTCGAAATTGATCAAACAAGAAATAAAAAACTTTCAAAACATACATAGAAGTGAGCAGAATTCAGTGGATTTATTAGAATGAAAAAAAAAGAGAATGCTAAAGAATTAACAAAAATCTGGATAAATTAATCAAAATTCATCTTATATTTCAACAAATTCAAAAAAATATTCAAAAATCTCTAAATATTTAAAAACCGATAAAATTCCTCACTTTCTGTAAACGAATTCTTTGCAATCCATTAAGATATAGAATCCAATCATATTCTGTGAAATCGTTTGAAATGACTTAGTGTAATAAAATACATTCAACATACCTCAAGATATTTTAAATGTTTTAATGTAATTTGAAACCCGTGGAAGTTTTTTAAAGCCCTTTAAAATTCTTTGGAGTATTTTAAAAATGCCCTCAAACTTTTATAAATTTTTTCAGATCCTTTTAAATTATTCCCTTTAAATCCCTTGAAGTCTTTTGCAATCCCTTGAAACTTTTTAAAGCTCTTGAAAATTCCTTGGAATTTTTTTCACTATTACCTTAAATCTTCGTAATTCTTTGAAATGTCTTGAAATTATTAAAATTAATTGAAAATCCCTTCAAATCTATAAAAATATTCTTAAAAAGTTTTTTATTTTTTAAAATCTTTGAAAATACCTTGAAGTTTTAAAATCAGTGAAATCCTTAGAATTTTTATAGAATCGTTCGGAATCTTAAAATATCCGAAAATTTTATAGGTCCTATAAAATATTTTTATATCTTCCGAAATCCCAGGAAATTCTTCACAACCCAATGAAAAAATGTTCAAATTCCTGAAAATTGCTTGGTGTCATTTACAATAACCTCCAATATTTTAAATACATACTTTGAAATCTTTTGAAGTTCATTGAAACGTACCAATGCTCTTTGAAATTCCTGAGTATTTCGCAAATACTGTAAAAAAATTTAAATTCTTGAAAATAACTTTAAATAATTTAAATCTATTAAAAATTCCTTAAAATCATTTAAAACCTTAAAATTCTTTGAAAATCTATTGAAACTTTTTAAAGCTTTTCAAAATTCATAGAAGTTTGAACCTAAAGAACACTTGCAAGTAAATTAAAAACTGCAAATAAAGATTAAAAGTAAAAAAATCCAAATTTGGTAAAGAGTGCAAAAAATATTCACGTACATTTCTAAATAAAGAACTATGTCATTTCTTATATTTATTATTGTCCTCCGCCCTTGTCCTCCAAAGAGTTTTTGTAACATTGTTTACGTGCGTGAGGTTTGCTTTCTGAGAAAATACGGACGTTTCTGCTTCTTCTTCTCCTTTGTAGATACATAAGTATATGTTCCAAGTAAATATCATTTGCGATGGAATATACCTGCAGAATGGAACGATTCTAAACCTCGTTTCAATCTGAACACTGTTTAAATTAAGATTGTGAAATTAAATTTTTTTCTACTGTAATCCCTTGAGCTTGAATTATTTCTATTTTAATAGTTTTAAATTCATAATTGTCAAATTGTTTCTTATTCTTTACGGAATCCAGCAATTTTAGTTACAAATGAATTTTCAAGAGATTTTAAAATATTCCAAAGGATTGTAAATATTTTCGGGTATTTAAATAGATTCCAAGGTTATCTTCAACAATTTGAAGTGATTCACAAGGATTGAAAATTTTGTGGAATATTTGTATAGTTCCAAGGAATTTTAAATGTCATAAAGAAGTTACAAGGGATTTAAAGAGAATAAAGGGTGTAAAATATTCTAGGGCATTTTAAAATTCTTTTAAGTAATTTGAAATGCTTCCCAAGGATGAAAAAATTTTTTAGAATATTTGTATAATTCCAAGAAATTTCTAAGAGTTTTTAAAAGTTTCAAGGGATTTTAAATGACTTTAAAAGATGTAAAATACCTTAGGATATTTTTAATTCATTTTAATAATTTAAAGTCCATTAAAAAGATTAACATTTTCATCAGAATATTTGTACTGTTCCTAAGAATTTTAAAAAAATTAGAGTGTTTGTAAAATTCTAAGAAATTTTCAAGACTTTAAAATAGTTTTAAGGAAATTTGAAAGATTCTACAAGATTTTTAAGGAAAACTCAAGGATTAGAATGATTTTAAGGGATTGAAGACAGGGGTTTTAAAGAAATTTCGGTAAAAATAGCCCGATTTTTTTCCGTACACGTAGACAATGCCTTCTAGGAATTTCCTGGAACTTCGGAAGACATGAAACGATTTTATAGGATCTTCTAGAAGATTTTAAGATATTTTAAAAAATTTCCAAAAAAAAAAGAAAAAAATCCAAGGAATTTTCAAGAGCTTTCAAAGAATTTTTTCACTCAATTCTACTTCAATAACTAGAAGGTATTTTAATGGATTTGTAAAGTTTTACGGATTCCCGAAATTGTTAAGATTTTTAAAGACCTTAAAAAAATTTCAAGACATTTCAAAAAATTTCAAAGGATTTGAAAGATATTAGGGTGTTTTCAAATATTCCAAGGCATTCTAATAATTTTAATAAAATAAAGGAGCAACTTTAGTTGAATTTTCATGATTTTGAAATTAAAGCATTTATCATTCTGCACATTTATTGGAAATTGAGTCTTAATTCTACTATTTTAAGTTTAAATTTTTCAAAATTGAATGATTACAGAAAAGTGTTTAAAAGAAAGAACTTTGAATTAAAAGTGTTGAATAGTTTTTCAAAATTGCTTGATTTTAAACTTAAATCGTACAAAGTTGCAAAATGAGGGATAAAGACCGTCTAATACTTTGATTATTATTATTATTATTATTATTATTATTATTACAAAACGATAAAAATCGAATAATTTTAGAATAAAAATGTTTCATTCGTCAAATTGGAAATTAGAAGCGTTTAAAATTAAACAAATGTGTATACAAACTTTATTGTATGATACCTAGTCGTAATCCTTCATAGTTGAACATTATTCATTTTTAAAGGAGCCAGAAATTTAATAATTTCAGTTTTATAGAAATTAATCTGTCAAATTTCGATAGTGCTGAATGTTAAGTTGTTTGAATGTTTGAATTTAAAATAAACTCGATTTAAAAATCCTCATGTTCCTAATTAGATTCGTTAATTTTTTTATCCTTCTGAATACTCAAAATAACACATTTAGTTTTAAAGTTTTTAATTTGCAATATAAATAATGAGGAACAATAATTGAAAATCGGGAAAGGATCGGGAATGGTTTTCTAAGTTTTTAGTGTCCGTCTTGAGAATGTTTTTATTCTTTACAGAAAAAATGAACAGAGGGAATGAAATATCTGTAATTTGATGATTTTTTAGGCGCTGCTGATGCGGCGAAATCCAGCATCTATTCGATATTTGGATGAGCGAAGAAATTTGAATCTCTCAACACCAACTTCACTTTCTGCATTCAACAGCGACCAGTTACTCCACCAAGCACGAAAGGAGTTCGGGTTTTTTAATGTCTATAAAAATTATCCGATTTCTAGTTTAATGCGAAAAGCACCATGAAATCACCAAGAGGTAGAGAAATGAGCGAGAATAAGGTTTTCGAGAGTGATGACATCTACTTCGTTTCGGACAAATTCTCTAGATTCGACGTCAAACTTTCTTAAAAATAGACAAAATAAACTCAGACTTGTAATGAGAAGAGATCAGATTCCTACATTGTGTTTGAATCACACAGTTATATCGGATCTCGCCGTTTCCGCAAACAATGATTCAACTTTGATACCTGGATGTGGTCCGCTGCTGATTACAGCGACGGCGAAATTAAATATTCACAATTCGGTTGTAGA